>OMLP01040116.1:0-17583 GCA_900302685.1 Spondyliosoma cantharus | reverse complement strand
CCACCGTGCAGCGCCCCCGCCATGCCGTTACAGAAAACATCCTGACCTGAACACACATAAACATAGAGCAGGTGTGTCAGTTTCTGTAGAATCCAGACCAGATGAGACGGTCTGTCAATTAGCTCACCCACCTGTTAGGTACAGTCCGTCGATGGGTGTCTGTGGTCTTGTCCTAGCAACTGTTTCTGGGGTGAAGCGTTCCAAGTTGTGTTCAGCACCATACATCTCACCTCTTGGAGCGCCCAAATAGTGGCAATTAGTTAGAGGAGTGGCAGCATCCACCATCACCACCTGATAACACACACACACACACACACACACACACACTGTTTGTTGTATTTGTAGATAAAACTGCACCAACAGCAGATAATGATTAATATACAATTGCAGCCATTTCAACTGTCATTGCATGTGCAGAGACACAGCAATATTGTGACTAGTGGTGTGTAAATGCAGTAAACAAAAGTCAGGGAAGTAATAAGCAGAACAAACATTAAATATAGCAATATTACAGGGGAGAAAATTGTGTCACCTAAGTTTCATCCACTGAATAAGGCCTGAGACTTTCTCTCCTTTCTCACTTCACTCCTGCAACCCCTGACCACATAGACTTTTCCTCTGTTCCCTCTGACTATCAGGACCTTTGCATCATATTTAGCAAGGGCTGTGCCCTCTCACTACTTACTCACAGACCATACGACTGTTCGATCGATCTACTTCCTGGTGCCACTGTTCCTAAAACCATCTCTACAACCTTACCCACATGAACGAGTGGAGACCTATATCAATGACTCACTTACAACCGGACTCATTCGCCCCTCTTCCTCGCCAGTTGGGGTAGGATTTCTCTTTGTGGCTAAAAAAGATGGATCTTTAAGGCTATGCATTGACTACAGAGGTCTGAATGACATAAAAGCTAAAAACACCTCTCCTTCTCATCGACTCAGCGTTTGGACCTCTCCACCAGGCCACCGTCTTGTCCAAGCTCGACCTGCGCAATGCTTATTGCCTGGTGTGTATATAAGGAGATGAGTGGAAGATGGCTTTTAACATTCTTTGTGTGGACTGACCATAAAAATCTTACCTATTTGCATTTGGCCAAGCGGCTGAATTCCCGCCAGGCTTGCTGGGCTTTGTTTCTGGGCCGCTTCAATTAAACCCTCACCTACCATCCCAGCACCAAAAATACTAAACTCGATGCCCTCTCTCCAAAGAGGAAATCTCTTAAGAACCTATGGTCTCCCCCAAGTGTGTGGTAGCAGCAGCCAGGTGGGAGACTGAGATCTGTTAGTCCTCCATGTTTTCAAGCTCCACAGGATTCCCATGGACAGAGGTCCACGTTTCATCTCCCAAATTTTGAAAGGCACTGGGTTGGGTTACCACCCCCAGACCAATGGGCAGAGGGAGCGGGTTAACCAGGACTTGGAGTCATCGCTGCACTGCATCACCGCCAGACACGCCATCTCTTTTTTAACTCATCTTCCCTGGATTGGGTACTCATAACTCCCTGGTCAGCTCTGCCACAGGCATGTTTCCATTTCACGGTCACTAATAGTTTCCAGCCACCTTTTCCTGGGCAGGAGACTGAAATTGCGGTGCCGTTGGTCCAGAAGCAAGTGCAGCAGTGTGGCCGAGTTTGGCAGGCCGTTCCACCCTGCTCGGCTCAGCTGCTCAGAATGAATGACTTGCAGAAAGGCACCACACCCCAGCTCCCGACTACCAACCAGGACAAAAGTTGTGGCTGTCCTCTCGCAATCTCCCCCTCCAGACTGACCCCCGTAAGGTGGCACCTAGATATGTTGGACCCTTTAAAATAGACAAGATTGTGAGCCCTGCTGTGGTTGGGCCCATGCACTCGTGGTGCACCCCTCCTTTCATGTGCCTAGCAGAGGAAGAAATACTTATGTTTCCTGAGAGCTAGCAATATTGCTTGGAGACTACTGTTGTGCTGCTTTTTAATCACTTCAAGTGTAAGCTTTATCTACCGTTCTCCTGAGTGTAATTAGAAATGGAAAAATAAATGATGGGAATGCTACAGTGTAACTAACTGTAGAACTGTATGAATCCATAAACACACATATTGTCCACATATAAACACACCTTATGTCGTAACTGAGGGAAGATTTTTAGTGCCCAGTCTAGCAGCTCTTGGGCCATGCTGTTCTTCAGATCCAGGTAGTCCTGTCCTCTCTTGCCAATCTTTGTCCCCTCCCATTCCTTGAACCACTCATAGCGAGCCATGGTTAGCAATGTCATACAGGACTTGCCTGCAGAAGGGAAATTAAGTGTGATAAAATGTTTCAGCTCAATAAACTTTATCTTCTTGACAAAAAAATACTGGGTTATCGAGCAAAAAAAGATGACTTTGGGAATGATTTTGTCCATTCCTGGTAACATGTTATGTTTTTAGGAGACTGAATGGCATAAATGTTAGCCAAAACAAGTCAGCCCAAGGTGATACAATTTGTCAGCTACAGTCATCATTTCAGCAGCAAAAATCCACTTTGTTGAAACAGCAAATACAGACCAATTGTTTTTTTAAAAAAAAAGATTATGACTTTTGAGCTATAAATCTGTCAATGCTGTAATTGTGAATTGTATATCATGACTGTCCAGTCAAAACCACTTATCTCCAAAGCTTTTTGTGACTTAAGAAAAACAGCCATGTTTTCAACTTTGAGGCATTGCGTTTTTCAGATGATTCGATGACTTTGAAGGATGGAGTGCTCCTTTATGAGTTGAGACAATTCTCCTTAGCTAAACAGTTTTATCAAAACAATTTAAATCACCAATTTTGAAGATATATGGTTTTCATTGGACACTGCTAGAGTGGAAAGCTTGAATTACCAAATGTACTGTTAGAAGATTGCAGGAAAGCATAAAGTATAAGAAATTGAGAATCCTATCCATAAATCGGAATTTGCTGTTGCTGATCGCATGTTTACCAGAGAAGAGAACACAGGCTTGAGGAGACAAAGATAAGATCAAAGATGGCAAGCGAGTCACTAAAGTGGGAGGTGGTATTAGATTTGAAGGAAAACTAAACACAAATTTGGTTGCACATAGCATGTGAATGTTTTACCTGGGTGTCTGATGTTGGCTGTAGGGTCTTTAGCAGATGGGAAGGTGATGAACATCATGGGAATGTTCCCCGGTACCTGCTCTCTGCTCAGAGAAGAGTATTGCTCCATACTTCACAGACACACACAAACGCACACGCACACACAGACGCAGGCTTTATGGCAGAACATCAGCTTCTAAATCTATAATGCAATCAAATGTGAGACAGGGATGTGTTAAACCAATCATGACTATGTATTTGGAATGGAACATTTGAAGGTCTACTCGTAGACTGGCGACTGATCCCAGGTCGACTGCGATGGGTGTAGGAAAAAATGTTGTTTTGGGTGTGTGTGTGTTATATTTTGTATTAAATGTACACTACAGCCTATCATGAGTCCTTGCCTGTGCACCCTATCAGTCTCTTAAACATGTCCACAAAAGTAAAAAAGTAAAAAGTAGGTCACGTTTAACCTACGGTAGCGTGTGACATTCATGACAAGGAAGTTGACAGCCGTCAACAGTAGCTAGCTAGCGATCAGAGCGGTTACGCACTCCTAAACGTTAACATGGCTGAGGGGAAACGATTATTTTTTTGTTTATTCTGGGAATACAGGAAGGATATTGACGCGTGTGAGTGCTTTTCCCTCCAATTTGACGAGTCGACTGATATGGTGGATGTGGTACAATTGTGTGTTTTCATCACGATGGTTTTTGAAGACATGAGCACCAAGGAAGAGCTACTCACCATTTTGCCAGAGGTGAGGTGAGGATATTTTTAATGCTTTCATGGGATTTGTTAGCGAGACAAAACTGCTGCTCTTCAAGCTGATCTCCATCACAACTGATGGGGCACCTGCCATGATGGGCTGCACCAGTGGGTTCATTGCACTGCGCAAAGAAAGTGAATCTTTCCTAGATAGCCTGAATTATCATTGCATAATTCACCAGCAAGCGTTGTGTGGAAAGATTTTAAATATGAAAGAAGTGATATATATATATATATTGCAATGAAGATTGTGTGTTCAGTTCGGGCCAGGAGTCTGCAGAGAAGTCTTTTCTGCGCTCACTTGGAGGAGAATAATGCTGAGCACACAGACCTGCTGCTTCACATGGATGTTAGGTGGTTAAGCAGATGTACATTTTTGGCCAGATTTACAGAGCAGTTGCCTGAAATCAAGGACTTCCTGAAGCTTTCAAAACATGTGGATTACCATACAAAGCTAGAGGACCACCAGTGGCTTTTAGATTTATCTTTCCTCACTGATCTCACTGGTGAGTTCAATGAATTGAATTTAGAGAGGCAGGGTGAGGGTAAAGATGTAGTCAACATGATGAGTTCAGTGAACACGTTTAAAAGCAAGCTACAGCTGATGTCAAGCAGGCTGCAGCGTGGAAACCTGCGCAACTTCCCTCACATGCAAGCAGAACTAGTGCACGAGCATGTTCAGAGCATCTCTTCAGAGTTTGAGAGCCGTTTTACTGACTTTGCATCCATCGGGCCTGTAGCCATCTATATGTGTTATCCATTTGGTACAAGTATTGATGTTGGTGACATTGCTGCCAAAGTCAAATTACTTTTCAACTTGGAAAGCTCCGCTCTTGGGGATGAGATTCTGACATTGCAAAATGACATTGAGATCAAAGCCAGATCAACAGCCACTCAACCTGGAGAGCATGTAGTGTTCTGGAAACTACTGGTGGAGGAGAAGTATCCCAATCTCCGAAGATGTGCCTTGAGCCTGACAGCTCTTTTTGGATCAACTTATTTGTGCAAGTCTGCTTTCTCGCACATGAAAATCATCAAGTCCATGTACAGATCAACAATGACTGCTGACCACCTTGCAGCCTGCCTATGCCTTGCAACCAGCTCCTACACTCCTGACTACGAGAAACTAGCCTCCTCCTCCCAGGGCCAGGTCTCCCACTAAAGTAGGAAGTGATTTCCTTTTTTCAAACTCAGAGATCTACCTGTTTTGTATCTGGTTTATTTTTCTGTTTGGTTCCTATTAAGGTCAGTTATGGCTATTGCTCATCATGCAGATTGGCGTGTGTGTGTGTGTGTGTGTGTGAGAGAGAGAGAGAGGAGCAGAGAGAGCGGGTTTGTGCTACAGCGCACTATGCAAACTGGCAACTGTGTGAGAGGAATTTGTCTGTGTGTGTGTGTTTGAGAGAGGAAGGGTTTGTGGTGTGATGTCTAGTGGTTGTGTGACAACAAGAAAAAATGTTGTGAGGTTAGTTACTGCAGGCTGGAAACGATGTGTGTGGGTTTGCGATGTTGACACTGGACTGGTAGATCTTGGGAGGTTGGCTACTTGAAAAGTAGATCTTGGGTCAAAAAAGGTTGGGCACCCCTTGTGTGCCCAAGTGTTTTTGACTTGTTTTTTTTATCTTGACTGTCGCCTCTGACTGAATCCTTTGTTAATGTTTGCCTCGCTGACTGACCTCCTGTGTAACAAACCTATCTCCAGCAGGGTTGGAATTTCGTCATTTTAGGGGCAAGCCCATTTGGTCTTCACTTTTTTTTTTTTTAGGGGCACCAAGGCCACATGACAGGGCACAAAGGCCATTGAGTAAAATTTGATGATTTACCTTTCAGATTGATACCATAGCATCCTAATTCATAATAAGACATGGATTATGTATTAAAACATTTTTTAATCCCAAAATCAAGTTAATGTTCTATTAGAAAACAGTTGTGTTTTTTTGAAGTAGGGTTAGGGTTAGGTGATTTTGGTGAAACTACACTGACTATTAGTGACTATTATTTTTTGTTGTATCTCTTTTCGGTGTTGCACTTTGTAGATGGTCCCTTAATGTCCAGCCCGGAGAAGCGCTCGTTTGATGAAAATACAGTTGTAGCTCGTTGTCTGCCGTACTACGGTAGTACAGAGTCATCGTTTGTGTTTTAACAAAGTTTCGCTTATGAGTTATTGATCCGGAAGTTCGAATCTGTGAATATATTTCCAATTTTACCAAACTAAATCCTACCACATAAGTCAGTTATGTATCATATCAAAACCGGCTGAGCTCGCTTGCGCACCTGTGCTTAAGTGTCGTTCTTCCGTTTTGAGATGTTGATGGCCATTAGCTCTCTGTGTTGCAGGAGAGCAGAGCATTGTACAGCTAAAAGTCACTGACAGCAAGACGTATTTTAGCCATTAAAGGTGTACACTATATTTTGAACATTTTTGGTGTCAGATAGCTGATGAAAGTCCAATCCAAACAGCTGATCTGTGACCTAATATGGTGTGCAGCAGTCACAGCTACACTTGTCCTAGGAATATGGATATTGTACGGTTGAGTGAATGTAGTCCCTAAGGAAAGGGCTGTCTGACAGCAATGTAAATTGCACCTGCACATTTAAACAGATATATATTTTTTTAGGTGTGCCTTCTTTAAGGTGGCTAAAATACGTCCTGCTGTCAGTGCCATTTAGCAGTACGACCTACACGCTACTTCTCCATTCAGGGGGAGAGGTCATCTACTGCAGGTACTAGACTGACTAGGGGTAAGTACCTCATACAACTCCACATCAAAAGACCTGGGCTATCACTTCAAGGATTATTTATATTCCCTTTGCAAACAAAAACAGATATGTCCCTTTAATGTCCTTCATGTTGGCATGGATTAAGCATCCTTCACGACCATCTACATATGCTGCTGCATTTCAAGAAACAACCCACAGTCAGTCCATGATGGAGAGGTACTCAATAATTACCACCTTACTGTGTCTTGATAATAGGACAGTTAATTGAAAATTATCAATAATTATCAATGTCGACTGATATGCATCCAAGAAAATATAAACATTACATGAAATATCAACATACAGTGAGTCCAAGTCATTGTCTTTATACATCCAGAAGTTGGTTGAAACAATGCCCAGCTCCTCTTTGGATCCATCCAGACCAACAAACACCAAGAAAGAGCCCATACCATGACGCACCATACCCAGCAGTGACTGGATCTCTGCACACATTACAAGAAATACACAGTAATTAAAGATGGCAGAAGAGAAAAAAGTGCAATGTCGCTTACCATACTATGTTACCTGATTTGTCCTGAATGTGAGGAGGCAGAAACTTCTGGAAGGTGTTGAAGATCCCAGCATTGGAAATGACAACAGGGGCATGGACCTCAATCTCTTCTTGTCCTTTAAGCACTGCCACACCTAACACAGACATACACAGTGTTAATTACAAGGAATTATGTTTCAAGGCTTCTAATTTGACTTGGACTCACCCAAAAGACTTCAAAAATAGCTCTGTTTGAAAGGCTATGTAGGGAGTCAGAGTGCCTCACTGCATACTTCCATGAACAGAAAAAACTGTGCATACTTGCATGGAAAATGCCACTAAATCACAGAATCTGTCTCCTCCCCCCTTTCTCACCATAAACCTTCTCCTGCTGGTTGAGCAGGATGCGTTGCACAGGAGCCCTGACCAGCACGGCACCGCCTGCCTGCTGAATGACAGGGATGATGTGAAAGGCAAACTCACTGGAGCCCCCCCGTGGGTAGTATGCACCACGCTTATAATGGTGAAGAAGGAGAGCATTGATGAGAAAGCTGGACTCTTTAGGAGGGACACCTGAAATGACAAAATACAGATCATTGAAGAGGAAAAACATTGAGTGTGTGGCAAATGATGCATACAGATGTCAGTGTGTCCATCACCATAAAACAGGTAGGCAGACAGTGCCTGCAGGTCCTTGTTCTGAGTGAGGCGAGACATTATCTCTGAATGGTTGGTTGCTGCTAGATGGAACACTGAAGATATACGATCTAATAGACCAGTCCGAACCAGAAAGTTAACCAGCCAGTATGGTATGATCTTCAAGATGGCAATAAGTGGTGTCCGCCGTGAGGCTAGCTGTAAGAGGAGGAAATAAATGCACATTTACTTATCAGAATCAACAATACACTTCACTTACAAAGCACCTGCAAATGCATTTTAAGCATTTTGCACTAAAGGTGTTTTCAGTCAGCGAGCACCACCCCCTCTAACCTCACTCGTTTCAATGGAAACAGGATAGGAGCAGAGACAAGCTGCCACTGCTGTGGACTTGAAAAGCTCTTTGCTGCTGCATGCAGTTTATGATGATTCAACTTTATTAATTTTCTGTTGCTTTTCAGGTAAACATGGCAAGCAAAAAAAACAAAAATAAAAATACAAAGAAACAATACAGGACCTATGTTACTGGTATCTTGGTTCCTTAAATGAAACACTTTTCCACCAACAAAGAATGGGCAAATGAATCAAGAGATACTAAGAAAACATCTGTTTCAGCTCTGATTATCTGGTCTGGGACAACAAAAATGTTTCTAGTTAACAAAACTTGCTTTTGTGTTGTTTCCTTAAATTTGTCCTATTTTAATCTTCAAACCACTTTACTCTGAACGATGAGATTATATTAGGTGAATAGTATTATGTCCTAGTGCTCCACAGGCTGGTAGGATCAGAGATGGCTAGGACATTAAAAAAAAAGAAGTTATGCTAGCAAATTAAGGGACAACAACAAACCAAATAATATAGATTAGGGGTCTAAGATCAATGAGAGAAACAGCTACATAGAATTAGGTGTCGTCTGCATGGTAGTGAAAAACAGTTCTAAGTATGCAGGCGATGACAGAATAGTGGTATTATAAAAACACTGAAAATTAGCGGGCCAGGACTTGAGCCTTGTAGCACTCCAAATGTTCATTTTGTCAAAGGAAAATTTACCAAAGGTCAAATTTTACAACCTTGTTTATTAAATCTAGCCTACTACCTCACCTGTTTTTCATTCTCATACATCGTTCCATAATGATTATCATTACCTCCCTCCCTCTCTACCTTCATCAATCTCATGAACTCATCAATGGCCTCCTCTTCTCCTGGGAACTGATTCTTCAGACTAGCTGCCATCTCAGTCTTCCCGGCATGGATATGATACTCTCTGAGAATATAAAAGAAGTTGATCAGAAATAGTGGGATATTATGTTTTGATTAGTTTGAAGCCAGGTGATTAGTAGTCATCTGTAGGTACTTTAAAATGATGGAAAACATAAATTAGTAAAGTGGATCCTTGAGAAATATTAGTAAATAAAATATAGCTCATAGTCAGTTTTTTATGTGATTTTCATGTGTCGAGGTTGATTACTGCTGATAATTAGCTCACAGTATTATGTAGAGAAATAATGAAAAATTGTAATGTAGCAAAACATGGCCTACCTGCGCTGGTCAGGCTGACCCAGGAGCAGTGAATCAAAGTGCTGTCCCAGCTGTGTGAACTGCAGCTGTCCTTCTGTGATCTGATCTAGAGCAACCCTCAACAGGCTGTTCTCATGAAGCTGGCCCAGGTAATGTATACCTAAGGTGGCAGGGGAATAGTTAAATCAATATAATTTATATAATGCTTTAAAACATAAAACAACTTTGTTTTAAAGTGCTACACCGTTCTCCTTTCAAGGTCATCAAATTGTCTACAGTGTATGAGATGTATAAGGCTTTTGGCCGACTTCAACTTAAACCCCATCCATGGCAATATTAAATGCTCAGCGCAAGTCAGGTGATGTTGCATGACAGTACCAATGGCTGTTTAGGGAGGAGGCTGGTGGATGGATGGGCAAAACAAATGACTTCAACCAAGGACAAGAGCCTTTCACGTACTTGATGAAACTGAAAGTCAGTGTTGACTTTTTAAAACTTGCATACATAAGTTAACTTACATAACACACTCACTCATGTAAGTATGTATGTATGTTGGCATAATGTAACATAATGTTAAGTCACATGCCTATCATAAAGTCACGTACATAATGTTAAGTCACATATGTAACGTGAAGTTGTGTACGTACAACAGGACTTTCACCTAGGAGATGGGATTAACGTCTGCTGTCTTCATTGTACAATTTTACTAACTTTACACAACTGCTACTTGTGTTGTCTTTTGGAACATAGATAGATAAATTGTTGTACCTGTCTGAACGGTTATCATGACATGAAAAACACCAGTAAGTCATGGTCTTGAATTAGACTTTATTTGATTTGCCCTTCATTTGTAACTTCTTAAGATGTATTCATTTGCCTTCCCCACTGGTACTCAAAATGTAAAATAGCTCATCAAAGCTCTGATTTAGCCATGTGAGTGGGGTCACTGGGATATTCGCTTAGAGCTCGTTAACTTTTGCTAGCAGTGCTGGAACTTCAGATACCAATCTAAGCAGTGGATACATCAGTGAGGATCATAGGATTCAAATCCTTAAAATGTGTGTAACAAATGCTTTGTCTGTTCTTGAATTATTGAATTCAGACAACAAACTATCAAATATTGTTCTCAAACTATTTAAATTTGTCTTTTGAAAGTACAACTGGATTTGTTGAACAATGTTGTCATATTGTTGGTCATATTGAAACGTATGTATAAGGGATGTCAAGATAACAGTTGTTTAATGGACAAAACTCAAGGTACATCAACTAATCTCTGTCCAAAAACAAAACAAATAGCACAAAAGTGGCATGAGCAGCACAGCTACATGCACAGCATGCAGTAACCGCACTGCAGCAGTAACGCTGCCTGGATAGCGCTGCAGCCTGAAGTTTCATAGTGCAAAAACAAGTTATGGGGGGGCAGAGTGGCTGTAACAGAGACACCATTCACCCTGTTACAAGGTCCTGTACCATCAAAGTGATGGGGCCCCCTCAACTGTGTCAGGGTGCATCAAACCATGCAGCCCCAAAAAAAATCCCAAAAAGTAACTAAAAAAATAGATGACTGTGTCCGGTGTTTTTTGGTTTAAACACGACTACAAGTCAAATTCAGATTTTCTTATCAGTTCCTATAAGTTAATGCTGCTTTGGGGACATAGACAAAATGCACTGTATCCAAATGTATTCATACAACTTGATTGTTTATCATACCATCTACTTTATTTAGGTTGATCCTCATAATCATTATCAATTATTTAATCCGACTGAATCCTTTTTCTTTCCAATTTAACAAAGGGGACCCAAACGCAAGACACACAGAAAGACAAGTAACTAAATGAAAGGCAAACTTTAGTCCAAATCCATAACATTCAAACCAAAAATAGAAGATAGAAGGCAGCCAGCAAAACTACAGAAATCCAAGAACGAAAGGGAAAACAATGAACAAACATAAGGCAAAGTACAAACCAGGTAAATACAAGTAATCAAAAGCCAGAAAAATCATGGGGAGATGGGAAGGGAGACACAGGAAAAGACTCTGGGAACTTAAGCACCAAAGCTGGGAGACACCAAAGAAGGAGGAAACAGAGGAAACAGAAAGGGAGAGATGACACAAGAGGATATAACTGCAAAATAAAACAGGAAATGGCAAAACCACAAACTCAATATGTGACTGGTATTTTGCCAGTTGGAAGAAAACCTAAAACTGCAGGTAAATAAAAACCGTCATTGCATCTTCAAGGGAAAAAATGTTTAGGTGTGCTGGTGTGTGTTCGTACACTTTGCCTTCTTACCCACATCAAACTCAAATCCCTTATTCTGAAAGGTGTGCGTGCAGCCTCCAGCCTGATCATGTTGCTCCAGCACTACAACTCTCTTTCCAGCTTTTGACAGAAGCGCTGCTGCTGTCAAACCTCCCACACCACTGCCAATCACCACTGCATCCAGAGCTGGAGGAACCCGGTCAACACGAAACCCTGCAGGCATGAGATGCGTTGTAAAAGCAGTTTAGTGGAAGGTTGTGAGGCTGGTCTCGAGAACACTTTCTTGACATCTTGAACAGACATAATGGTTTTTAATCACATACCAACTCACATAGCCTGTAAATGAAGTCAAAATGATCAGAGAACTGACTTTCTACAAATACTGTGAATTCAGATCATATCAGCCTTGAAATCTGTGACACCGTAGACGGCACCAGAGGAAAGGTCAGAATATCACCAAAATCAGTGGGCTTCCAACCTCTGGGGACCATGACAGTTTGTAAAAAAATGTAAGTTGAAGGAAAATGCTCCCAACAGTTACTGAGATACTTTGGTATGAACTAAAGGTGTGGACAGACAAATAGCCACATAGATTTTGGTAACACTTTATTTTAGAGGTCCGCAAATTTCCTGGTAAGCATGTAGTTATTGTCATTTGTAATTTCTTTGAAATTATGCCCCAATTATCACAATAATTAACTCAAAATGTATTGAAGGTTACCCCAACATGATTTATCTGTTATAATTTCTGGTGATCATGACACTATAATTTCCAACTAGATGCTGTCTTACATCTGCTGGTCAGTAAGTTAACCATCCACAATTTCACCAATTTCTATCACTTCAGCAGATCAGTCAGACTTTGGAAATTTTTTTCTTCATACATAGCTGCCATAAATTGCTAATTACTGACTACAACTGCATAATGAAGAATCAAGTGACTAATTTCCCATTATTAAAAGTCTTATACCACTCAACTTAAATTTCACTCTGTATTTTTACATTTTGAGACAATACAATACATTACCAAATAAATGAATAATAGGGTAAAGTATTAAAGCATTTATATAGATTCCCCTGAGGGGAAATTAGGTTATCATAACAGCGTGTACATTCAAATATAAGTATAATCAAAATACAAGATATGATCACCACTTTTGATATCCTGGTTTGGGGTCTACAGCTGGGAAGTTAACATTAAATAGAATAAAATAAAATAAAATAAAATACTAAGGTATATAAGGTAAGTGGAACATAAGGTGCGAGAGGATAAGGTGCAGTATAATCAGGGGCGTTTTTTTCATTTGGGCAGTATGGGCAGCCGCCCAGGGCGGCATTCGTGGAGGGGTGGCATGAGCGCCCACAAAAAAGTATACATATTATTATTTTTTTGTTTGTTTGCATTCATTTCCTCGGTTTTATTATTGCTCATTTACACGTCAAGTCAATGTTGTCATGTTGCCATGTGGCAGCGGGCGGCTGGGCGCCCTCTGTTTTATAAAGCTGCTGCTGCTGAGAGTCTCACAGAGTTTGTGGAAGAAGAGGAAGGGGGGCAGGGGATAGACTCACCTACTGGAGCGAGGGAGTGGGTGATTCATCTAATAGTGCACAACTAATGAAATTAGTAGGATAAAGTCAATCACATCATGAATTCCTTCCACATAAAGCACATTTCAGTCATAATAATATTGTGAATAAAAGCCCATAGTTTCACATATGTTATTTTTCTGGGTTTGGTTAAATAGTGAAATATATTACAAAAGGAGGTGAATTGGTTTAGTCTTAACTCTTTGGGGTCACGTGTTGATTCCCGAGTGTCAATTAAACAAATGGATACGAAGAGGTCAAAGCCATCAGGTGCCCAGTGGCACCTCCTCTAAGTTCCAACCCGTCCCCCCATTCACTGTCTGCACGTACACATGCTCTTTCTATTTGGGCCGAATAGCACGGATTGGTCAGATTTTTCTCAGTCCTGCAGCTGCCACAGAGGTCTGATTATTTTCGTTCCTTTTTCTGAATACATAATGTATTGACTACTACACTACTACTACTATAGGCTAACTCGTTTGTTAGCCACTTGCTATACTGCTGGCTATCATAGTAGATGACGACAGCATCCGTTTTCAGTCCAACTGACTAGCAAACATTATATCTAATTAATTTCACCCTAATAATGTCTATGTAACACAACGATGACTAGCTCACATATTGTTTGGTAAACATTGCGTTAGGTCCTGTGCTGCTCAGTAAAGTGAATTATCAATTCTGTAAGCTAGTTCAAAAGACGTATATTGCACTGATATTTTGTGATGTAGCTTTCTGAATCATTTGGAGTGTGTCATGTATATAATTAACCATTAACCATGGAGGTTGTGTTATTCATTTGTTTCCTATTCTAAAAGTTGGATAAATTATGCTTAATAACATGTTTATGTAATTGTGCTATTCATGCATTGATCATTTATGTTGTATTTTAATGCAAATGCAGGGGCACTTTTTAAATGTTTTGGAGCACCCTCTGCCACTAGCCAGGATAAGGAGCCATCTTCCTCCTCAGCCACACATAATATCTGTAAAAAACAGTAAAACAACAGCGACATGCACAACAACACTGTGCAGCTGCTTTGCGCGCACTGGCTTGCTCCCGCTCTCACTGTCTCTCTCCCCTGTGCTCGCTCGCGGTGGAGCTCTGCTCGCTCAAAGCAAAGACTTGGGTGCGGAGACCAAGGCTGACCCTGGCCCTCTTATAATTGGTCATTTTCCAGCCCCCCATGTCGGTGTCTTTTCAGGTGGTGCCTTTTCAGAGCGAGCCAGTGCGCGCAAAGCAGCTACACAGTGTTGTTATGCGTGTCGCTGTCGCTCGCACCTGCCTCTGCTTCACTCTGTTACTGAATATGTGCGTGAAGATCAAACAAGTGCGAGCGGCAGTTGAAAAAGCAGATCACAGATGTGTTATCGTTCGCGCGACTTTTGACTCAAATATAACGCCAAATAAAACCTTCAATTTACAGAATTTGGACAGAAACTAGTTTGAAATTATAATGGCATGATCAGCAAAAGTTAAGGAGAAACTAGTCGGAATGTTCCTTGAAATAAATTTATTTAAGAAATTAGCAGCTATATGTTGCTTGCTTGTTGGAAATTAACTTACCATGAAATCTCCAGACATGTAAAATGAAGTGTTACCAAGATTACTACTTACCTCTCGAAGTTATATTTTTGCTTAGATTTTAACTCTGTAGCTGACATATGATGACACTTTATGTAATGGTTGAATTAATAATTAATTGAAATGGTTGTCAAACTTACAGTCCTTATTTGGGTCAACAACTCGCACCACATACTGTGGTAGACACTACAGTATCAGAGAAAAACAGTATATACTATATGGATCACGTCTTGATTCAAGAAACACAAGATTCAAGTCTCTGCGTCAAAAAAAGCTGTTCTCACCTCTCTTCAGCCTTTCATCCCTCTGTCTGCTGTCTGTGACCAAGGGTCCTGGAGGCCTCAGACACTTCTCGCTGAACACCTTGTAGCGTTTCCCGGTGGTCAGGAAGAATATGATGACCACCACCAGCAGCACACAGCTCAATATCCCCATAAGCCACCACCACATAATGCACCCACGATACAGCACTTACAGTGAGCTGTAGATGAGAGAAAGAAAAACAGCAGGGATAGAGAGGAAAATGCCAAACATAGAAGAAAACACTGAGATAGATTAAGAGAATAATCAGACAAGTGAGGGACGAGAAGAAGGAAAGATGGAAGGATGAAGAGAAAAGTGACTAAGAGGACAAAAATGACATGAAAGATGAAGAGCTTTCCCTCAAAACAAGCACGGCAGAGGAGAGGATTAAAGTGAGGGGTGGAGAAAGGGAGAAGGAGGGTAGATGCTCATCAATGTTTAGAGATAAGAACAAGGAGCTATAGCACATGACATTTTGGAAATTCTGACTCCACAAAGAGCAGATAACACATTCTCCACACCAAGGACATGAGACTGGCAGAGAAGAGAGATCTAGCTGTTTATGACTTTGTCAGACTCCATTCAAACCCACAGCCAATTAGCTGCTTGTTACTGAATTGCCTTAGGATTAGTATTTTGATAAAAGTAGCACTGTAAAGCTTGAAATCATCATATTTCACTGCATCATTTTGGACAAAGATGCTTTCAGAGCTGAGATGTTTAACCTTTTGGTTTGCATGTTTGTGTCTGTACATATTTATGATTTATGACTGATTTCAATAGAAATTACCAGAAGCCATAATGGTGCCATTTCAGAGAAAAACACAACAATTATACAATCTTTTACTTATCACATGCCCACACAACATGTAGAGTGAAATGCAGTGTAGCATACTTTTTGATGCTGTGCTGAAAAGTGTGAAAACTAAAATTGCACACAACATTTTGGTGATGGACACACATCGCACACATTATATGCAAAAATCACAGGCTGTAGTAACCATTTAAAAATGGGAACCACATCTCAAAACACCACAGCCAATTATTGCGTCAGTATTTGAAAAAGAAATATCCTTCAACTGAGAGAAATGTACATCATAATCTGCAAAATACAGGAAAATAAAAAATGGAAATAATTGGTTGAATTAAGAACTTCTCAGCCTTTTGCTAAGCTATATATGACATTTTCCCTAGGAATTTTTTTTTTGTCATAAGTGCATTTAATATGAGCCATATGCTGTGTATCATTACTCTATTTAACTGAAGATTTTTATGTGCAACACTGAATTGATATCTAGTGTAATATGGAGTATTTTAGTACTTACAATCATTTAAGAGAGGAAATGAAGTTGTATTTCCCTTGTTTTCATAAATAAAGTATATCTTTAAATGTTCTCGTTAAATGCAATATGTAATTTATGCCAGCGGGTTTTTCTTATTCAAAAATCAAAAGACGTATATAGTCATGTGAGTTGTTATGTTATTTTTAAAAATAACCACCATTGCTGACGAAAATCAGCAATGGTGGTTATTCTATTCTTATTCTCTCTAAATCTGATGTGCCTCAGGCATAAATATTTGCCGACAAATGTTTTAAAGTTTTATTTGTGTTACGTTTAGTCTCACTGACTGACTTCCTTTCTCACACTTTACCTCTTATATAATTACAGATTTGGGATTGATCATTGTTGGCAACATTTGGTTAATGTAAGTACAAAACTCAAGAAAATATATTACAAAGGTCCTGTCATGTTGAGACATTTGAAGGTAGAAATGTTACATACGACAACTTTAAGGTTCAGTCATTGAATACTCTAGTCATAGCATTAACCATTTATTGCAAAAAATGGAAATACAGTTATGCTTGCCACTGATGGCTCCAATATCAAGGTGCTCCCAGAATTGACAAAGCAACATGCTAAGCAAGACAATAAAAGCAGTTTACATTTTTTAACCTTGAGCCCTGAAAGGACTTTCAACTAGAGAAGGTTTGTGGCAACATTTGAGTAGCAGGGATGTGAACGAGAGGGGAGCCGTATTTAAACGGACCGCCCTGTGGCAAGTAGGGCTGTAAACCAAAGAAATCCTTGGTCGACCAAAGCTGTGAAATTTCGACTAAAAATCGACTAATGGGGCGTAAATAGTCTTTAATAAACATAAAGACTAGTAGTCTGTTTGTTTTAGATTAAATCGTTTTTGACCCTTTTATTTTGCACTGAAATTAATCAATTAAAATGAATTAATAAACACACTTGAATCTGTTGCTCTGACAGCATTTTGCATCACGTGCATCCATCCATCCATCCATCCATCCATCCATCCATTGTCTTCCGCTTATCCAGGGCCGGGTCGTGGGGGCAGCTGTCTGAGCAGGGACACCCAGACTTCCCTCTCCCCGGACACTTCCTCCAACTCCTCTGGGAGGTTCCCAAGGCGTTCCCAGGCCAGCCGGATGACATAGTCACTCCAGCGTGTCCTGGGTCTTCCTCGGGGTCTCCTCCTCCCGGTGGGGCATGCCTGGAACACCTCCTGAGGGAGGCATCCAGGGGGCATCCGATACAGATGCCCGAGCCACCTCAGCTGGCTCCTCTCGATG
>OMLP01040114.1:0-15540 GCA_900302685.1 Spondyliosoma cantharus | reverse complement strand
GTACGCATGGATTTCCAGTCACTCTCCATCATTCTCCTCAGATATCTTGATAGCAGAGGCACACGTGGAGCTCAAATAGTTACATTATAAAGAATTCATAAAGAATCTGATGATCATTGAGTGATGCAGCAGAGCAGGTGGCGCTCCGCAGGGTGGCGTGCTGCAGCTGACCTCACCTCCCTGAAGTCCTGCACGGAGACAATTCCTGTGCATCTGATCGACACAGTCTTTGCCCTGGACACCTTGGCTCGTCTGAACAGAACCAGAGCATCCAGGATCCCATCAGGCCACCGAGTACAAGAACCAAACAGAAGGACATAAACAACAAGAAAGAAAACAACAGATAGAGGTGAGAGCACCCACATTATCGGTAACATTTCACTTTTTCACAAGCTGAGTCTCAGAACAAACAAAGTGGTATTTGTTCTGCGATCAGATAAAGAGGTTTTGTCTGTAAACTCATCTACAGACACACCATCGATTCGGATAAGATGCAGGGGGTCTCAATTTTACACAGATGGTGGGTTTGGTCGAGACAATGCAGGTCTTTGTGATTCCAAAGTTGGTTTGGAAGGTTGCAGCTCGTGGGTTGCCAGATTAGGCCCTCACCCACTGAAGCTTGGGGCTGGGCTTAGTTGCTCAGCAGGGGTCCTTTTAGAGCGTGCCCACCCGTGTGTCATTGTTCAAAGCTTCACATACACTTCTCCATGCCAAAAAGCACTGCAAATCTCTAAACTTGCCCAATTCGCTTGTCATGGGAGGCGATAGTCGAGAGCCTGAGGGTGGGAGGTCCCCGCTGAGTTTACACAATCTGGCAACCCGCTGTCGCCCATCACCACCCCCTCACATTCCAGAGCTGTCCCCCCACACTTTACTGTAACCCAATTTTAACTTGCAGCCAATACAACTGCAGTAGATCAGACCTTAAGCAGAGGAATAGAGAGGTACTACAGAGTTAATTTGAAATGTGCTAATGTGCTGCTCAGCATGGGTACGTGTAGCTGAAAGTACATACTCCCTGTCCCAATTTCACGCTTTACTCCAACTGTGATGACTGTCTACACGCTGGATACATGAGGGAAAAGAATATTTTCAAATGCCAACATGCATACTATTCAGCGGCGACTCAGAAACTGTTCTTAATTGCTTATCACTGATCTACAAACAGGTGTGTACCTGTGTCAGTGCTAACTACATCATTGTGTATTTGGTGAAAATGCACACACATTTGCAGCTTGCAACTCTGAAACTTGTACGTGAGATCAGGGCTGGCATTGTCTTTGGCAGATGGTCTATATGTGTGCACTCTGTGTTTTACTGTAGACTAAAAACCACCCTGTTCTACAG
This sequence comes from Spondyliosoma cantharus, assembly GCA_900302685.1. Lineage (NCBI taxonomy): Eukaryota > Metazoa > Chordata > Actinopteri > Spariformes > Sparidae > Spondyliosoma > Spondyliosoma cantharus. The sequence continues at coordinate 14,193 of OMLP01040114.1, read as the reverse complement.
CTGATTAGCTAATGATCTTGCAGTTAGGTAGCTCCGTCAACAAGCTAGGGCACTGTTGTGCCCTAGCTTGTTGACGGAGCTACCTAACTGCAAGATCATTGCAGTGTGTCTTTCTGAAATCATCCTGTGGCCAAACCTAAGAGTGTACTGAGAACTTGGAGGTGTGTCAATGTCCACTTGTAAAAATCTGAAATGACTCAGCAGCCATTCATGTGTCTCATCAAACAGATCTGTGTGATCTCTAAAAATGTGCTCTCTGCATGAGGCCTGGTTTGCTTAAGCATTTAGCAGCTGTAGGTAAGCCATGATCCAGGGTTTTTATAGTCTATTAGGAACTAGGATCAATTTACCAATAATATTTCTTACAAAAAATTTAACAATCAAATTGTTAAAATGCCTCTAAAACATATAGGCTTATAATCAAAGTTTGATCAAATTCTGTTTTTATGTTCCTAGAATGTGAACTGTGTAAATGGGATGTTTTTCTCTTTTCTTGATAAGAGCACACTCGACCAATCTTAAAATTTTCTCTTCCCAAAGTAGAGTACAGCAAAAATAAGAAAACATTGGTGAACCCCAGAAATCATGGATACAAACAAAAATGAGAGTAAATGTGTTCGTATGTCACCTCATGCATGAGGCCCATTGACTCACAAGAGCTAATTTCATGTAGAAATAGCAGTTCAACAACATTTTCCTCCTCGCTTTCATACCAGTGGAAGAGGAAGAGGAAGGTTCCATTGCTCAAATGCCCTCTTGGTCTCTGCTGGTTTATGTTCAGGAAGAAGTGACAAAGGAAGTTGTTATATGAAACAGAGCTATTAATACTGATGGCCAACTTCACAGCCAGATGCTTAAACTGCACCTGAGGAATATTGATGCAGAGAGATTGGAGTCAGTCAGTCACTAGCCTGTTCATCAGCTTAAAGCTTGTAGAAGGCATAACTTAGTGTCATATCTGATTGTCTCCTCACCCAGGAATGAGGTAATGCTGATGTGTCACACTGGCTGAGGATACTCCTACGAACAGATCTTCTGGATCTACTTCCAGCAGTGCTGCACCGCCCCATGTAGCCTCCTCTCCATGCTGCCCAGCAGACTGCCTGTTCATGGCCTCCCTACTGAGGCAGGACATGTGGGAGGTGCACTGTTGGGGGGCTGCACAATCATACAGGAAAACATACAGACAGGTATATGTATTTTAAGTTTTTTAAGAGTGGTTTAGCCCAAGCAGAAAATTCTATCAGGAATTTTTCCCACTGCCTTTTATTTAGGTATTTTGTTGGCCTTTATATGGCTTTATTGACAGTACAGGTTCAAGATATGACAGGAAACAGGATGAGAGAAATGCAGGAAAGGACCCAGGACCGGGACTCGAACCCGGGGTCACTGCAGGGAGGACAAGCCTCTGTACAAAGGACGCCTGCTCTACCACCTGAGGTTAGGTGGTGGTAAGTTGGCAGCATCCTTTCACTTATCAAATAAAAGAGAAATGTCCCACACTTCAACCCACAAAGCAAAGTTACAGGACCAAACTACTGTAATGTGGTAGCAGGTAGTATTATAAGAAAGCACTTAATTTGTATGTCGAAAAGTCGCGGTCATCCTGTCTGTAGTAACAACTCTTTGTCACACTTCTCCAGAAAAAAACAGCACCTGTCCCTGGCAGCGAGAGCCTTTTGAGCAAAAAAAACTTTACCTCACCATGTCTTTCTTGTCTTCCACTATTGAGTCATTGTAGCTACTATGTCTGGCTAAAAAAAAGTGCCCGCAATGGTCAGCACTCCCGACCAAGTTTTCAGTGAACTTCCTCATGATCCTTATGATGCAAATAAATGTAAGAGGAGTTTGGAGAGAATCAACATTTGATAACTGTAGCCTATATCAATACACTGCTTAGCAATCAGAAATCATTGTGGAGCCCTCTGCAATATCTACAAAATAGTTGAGAGTTCTAACTGTTGACTTAGCATTATAACTGTACGGTCTTGAGTTGTTCACCTGGGCAGATGCCCTCTGCTCCTCACTCCTTCTTTATGCTGTCAACTAAAAGGCACAACAACAACAACAACAACAACGAGTATTTATAATACAGTCAGAGGCAGGAAGACGGGGGGACAATCAATATCAATTTAAATTAGAACATTATAATTTACAACAATATTCTGACCAAATATTGGGTTGCCGCAGGCAATGCAGTCAGGTTACATCAAAGTCTTAATCTTATCTGAACCTGGCTGTTTTGCTAAGACAAAAATATTGTATATCCATGTATGTGTAATGTCTGCAGAGGTTCTTGTGCATTTGTGCGTGTGTGTGTGCGCTGTATTTAAAAGAAAGATATATTAAAACTAATTGTGTTGAAAATCAGGCGTGAGAGCAATTGTTAAAACCAAGAAAACAAATACTCTATGGGCATGAAACACTGATTTATTCGCAGAATAAAATCAGGTCAAAGTCACATGAAAAAGTCCATAAATAATGATAGGACTTAGGGGCTTATCAAAGGCTAAAATAAGGGGAGCCCAAACCAAGGGACGATGAAGTCCGACAAACTGTTCAGAGTCCTATCGGGAAGGGGAATCAGCAGTACGCGCACAGCACGGCGGGGGCGGCTCCGTCACCGGGGAAGGGACGGCAATACGGCCTTGTTCGGTCTGGATTTCCCGGCAGTTCCACGGAAGTCACCATACTTTTACACACAGTTATCGTGAGTACGCTTTATCGTTTAAAGCCAGTACTCACGCGGAAGTTTCACTCTGCCCGCTTCTTCATGGAGCTTTCCGTCACTTAGCCACTGGCTTCTCCGTCCACCGGCGGCTCTGGCGTGGGTCCTGTAGTTAGTGTCCTTTCTGTGCTCGAGCGCCGCTTCCTACTTCTTCGCCCACTTCCTGTCTCCGTCTCTGCCTTTCCTGCCTTCTCTGGAGGCTTTTAAAGTCTCGCCCCCCCTCACTCTCAGGTGCGGTGATTGTGTCAAGGAATGTCACGACCAAGAAGAGGGTTTTTTTTAAATCAAATCACAACACACTCCCAGTGTATAATACATGCAATAAAAACAAAACAGAAAACTACACACAAAAATCAAAAAATGTTCCAAATTAAAAACACTGGGAGCTAAGAATGCACACAATAAAATTACAACCTTACCTATGTGACATATGGATGGATGCCACAGTACATAGAGAGGAAGAGAGAAACTAGCTCAATAGTTAATGACAGCAAAAGGCAGTAACAGACTCTCACACAAAGCTGAGATGAAAGGGGGGAAAAATGGACAAATAACATAAATGAAATATGTTGTTTTTTCCAGGGGGGCAGGGAAATAATAAAATAGAATATAATAATTATTAGTATTTGTTAGGGGTGATGTGATGGCATGTAGGTGTCGTCGAACACCCCTAAGCCAGTCTAATATCACCTATGTTGGAGAGTATGATCGTCGGTATACACAGTTCATCTCTACAGCTACAAATGCAAATCAGGACTCCACCAAAGCAAAAGGCAGATATTAGTTATTAGTTATCTACTTCACCTAACCCCAACCCAACAACATCCAGAAATACCACCAACTTCTCTGGGTCCTAGCTCCTCTGTGATGGACAGAAGAAGTGTTCTGAGGTCTGATGTGTCCATATTTCAAATTGCTTTAGGAAATCACACTATAGAATGCAACAAAAGTTATGACAATATTGTACAGCTCAACATAATTCATAACTGAGCTTGAGCCATTTTCTTATTTTTCAAGAGCAATGATAATTAAATTTTTTTCGTGTGGTGTACCTTGGTCAGCTTCAGAATGGCACCTGCAAACTCTGGGCAATGAGAATTTGTCACTGAGACTGTTTTGGGGGAACGAGATGGGACGTTGTTGGTTGGCCCGTTTGCTTCTATGTGCGGGGAATCCTGCCCAGAGCACCGAAACACTTCAGAAACTCTCTGTACTGCAATTTCTTCTGCTCATTGACAGGCATCTGACTCCACACACACTCAAACTGAGAAAGAGGAAACACACACATAATAATCATCCACACGGGGGATCTAATACCCTGATGAGAGTTTCACACATGTATGTAAATTGGTTTTACAGATGACTAACTTTCTTACGCAGTCAATAATTATCAGCAAAGATAAATTAGATTTTGATTAGAATAATTAAAGAAAACATATCAGACTAAAAAGAATGGAACTGGCAAATGTAGTATAATTCAGATTCATCTTCTCATTTGTAACCATGGACTGATGCCAGTATGTGTTGTTTCAGCTTGAAAGCACTGGGAGAGTTGTTGAAAATGTGCTTGTTTTTTTTTTTTTATCTTCAATGTCTCCTCTTTGAATTCTCTGAGTTATAAATAACTGGAATATAAAGAGTAAACACATTTTCTGGCTTTACCTGATCATTTGAAAGTCTCAGGCAGTGGCAATCACAAAGCTGTCTGAACTGCTCTTTAGAGACTGTAGTGCTGTTGGATGGGTCTCATCCCATCAGCTCTCTAGTGATGTCATACAAGTGACCTGACATGACTTCCTGGACCTGTGATTTCCAGGGTCTTGTTTTAGCCCCTTGCTCCAAGGTCCTACTCAGGCAGCTGTCTGCTGACATTTGTAGCATAATTAACACACAAGCATGCTGTATATGAGGGATACAGGAAGTTGACATAAAACTGAAAGATAATGTGACATTCTGGAGCAATGCACTTATTTGCTTTATTTTTGAGAATAAGATGAAAAAGATTGCTATTAATCTCAAGCAATGACAAGGGCAGTCTGTTTCGTCAGTGCCAATGATGCGTGACGCAACGCAAATCCTACGGTGTTCACCATCAGTCTGAAGGCCAAACATTGGCCTGGTGAGTCAGGGCTGTGAGGGTCCACAACTGTGCCAGCACTTTTGTGAACGGTACTTAGGGTAACTTTAAGCATAGATATGCCAACATGGTTAAAATGACAATGGTAACCTATAGATACCAAACGTGTAACCTATGTTACACGTTTGGTATCTATCAGTCTCTTAGGTCTCTGATATGGTCTATACCATATCAGAGACCTAAGAGACTGATCCTTTAAGGCCGTAACACCAGAGATGGTGGTTGCATGACCCATGTCCTGGCCCCCCTGGCTGTTTGTTGTAAGAACCAACTGCAAGCATGACTACACATAAATTACACGTTTTACAGTCCAACTCAAACTGTTAACTCTGTTAATTTTGGTATTGAGTATTTAATACAATCGACAGGTCTCATTTAACAGATTATTTCAAAGCATTTATTTAAAAAGAGAAAATACTCATAAAAATATATTTGATATTTTTCAGTGTATTTAACTAGAAAAAAAAAACATTAAACATTTAAAGAGTCAGTACTGTTCTTTGTCTTGTGGGTAATAGCTGGATGGTCAGAGCTTTGGAAAATTAACTCATTCATCTTTACTCACTACGTATTAGCCTTTTTACCCTCAGGTGCACATAAACTACTACACTAGCTTTTTATTATCAGTTATGAGAGGCAAGTAATAATCGGATATCAGTGTCAGTTGAAAAATAATAATATTGTGCATCCCTAACAATGCACATAATACTCCATAAAACTCTCTAGAGAAGATATTGTGTGCAGAAAACTAAATATAAAAAGACTGTTTTTGGAGTTGCAGTCAGGAACTTTATCTTTGGGAACAACAGCTGTGCACAGGTGCTGCAGTCGGTCATTGCCTGTAGCTTTGTGATGGTGGTGGAGGAATTTTTTAAATTGAGAAATAGTTTCGACATGTATCACCCTCTTCAATCACAAATAGTCACACATAAAGTTGTTGGTAGGCCTTCACTTTGGTCAGAGCCACTTGACAGAGATCAGAGATTTTTTGGGTTTGAATGACTTTTTTGAATTGTGGTACGAATATCCCAACAAAAAAAACACAGGATGTACTGTAAGAACTGATGTACTGTAAGAACTGGTGATCCCCTGCCTTTAATGCTGAAATTTCAATTTGTCCTACACTTTGGTTGAAGACCAAATACCTGCAAAAATGTTAACCTTCGTTCCTAATTGCTGACTAGGATATTTTAAAATGCTAACATGCTCAAATAAGGTGGTAAACATGGAAAAGATCACCTGCTGAAACTCAACAACAACATAGATTAACAACCCATTTCTGAAGTTGTATCCTTTATCACAAGTTCAGCTTGTATTTCCACTGTACTCTGCACAGGACAGTCATTTAAATAAGCTCTACAAGGGAGTAAACTTACTGGTTATCGGTACAGTTCACCACAAAATCACATTTACATATTTTTCTCTCACCAGTAGTGCAATGTATTCATCTAGATTGTTGTGGTGGTATTTGCATTAGGAAACAACAATCTGTAAATATCTATCTATAAATGTATTCTGTGTTTTTTAGGGCATATCCTGCCTGAGTCATCAAGGTAACTGTGCTCACTGTGTGTATTGTGCCCGTTGAGGATCTCATTCAGTTTAAAAGTGAATTAAAAGTAATTCAAGTTTTTAAATAACTGAAACGCTATATGTATGTATAGTTTTATCTTAGTTGCTACTATAGCTCTGTGTATTATATAATCACGATTAACACTTGTGCAATGTTTTAGTTTTATTAAATGTACAACAAGGAACTTTCAACTGGTTGTGAAAGAGTGTCTTTCATACTGATGCCTCTATAAGACTAGAATAAGAGACTAGAGGAGGCTGTAATAATGTATTAGCTGTGTGCGACCAGACTGTAATACAATATGAGAAATGTGAAAATATCATGGTATGCATGTACAGCTTTGCTGCATCTGTAATCATTTGATTTCTTATTAATCTAAAATGAGAAAGGTTATGTGTTATGTTTTTTAAAAGTTAGATTTCTGTCCACAATCACACCTAGATATTTAACGTGCTGAACATCCTGTAGCCTTTGTCCTTTTTCAATGATTTTGGAAGGAGGTGAATTGCTTCTTCAAATTAAAAATACATGCTAGCTGTTTTGGACACCTTCAATGTCAAGCATCAATACATCATCCACACAGCGTTGTCTGTCCTTCGAATATGATGCCATCCATTTATCAGTATTTTCTGATACATTATGCGCTTATAATTTAGATAACAGAACATTGTTACAGACTTTATCAAATTCATTTTTCAAGTCTATGAATATGGCCTCTACCACCCCTTCTCCAACAAGGGTTTTAGCTGTTTGACAAAATAGCAAAGAGCGTTTTCAGTTAAGTGAGCCAAACTGTATTTGGTTGAGAAAAAGCTCAATTGGTTTATTAGTTGTTTAAGCTCCACTTATCAATCAACTTCGATATTATTGATAGAGTACTAACAGGTCTCTAATTGGCCAACTCAGACTGGTCCCCTCCCTTAAAAATTGGGGTAATGACTGCCGTTTCTAAACTTTCAGGAAAAGCGGCTTTCCTGATTAATGTTCTGTTAATCAACTGTGTGATTGGGGAAACCAGGGATGTGGCATTCATCTTAACCAAGCAGGAGTCTGTCCCATATATATCATGCTCCTGAATTCTTTAAACCTTTTGAAATGTTCGTTACTTCCTGATCCGAGACCTCCGTTAATGACCAAACCTGGTGGGAGGTTATTATACTTTTAGCGTTATTAATACTCATATCTTAATTAGTAATGCTGTTATTGCTACTGTGGCATGGAGCGCCTGTTTTGGTGCCATCCACCACTGATACCACACAACTGAACAGGAGTTTGCTTGGTGGAATTAGGGCATTCGTTTCACGTCATGTCATCATCCATAATAGTTAATTTGTCTGACTTGATTATTAGTTATCAATTAGTCTGTCAGGTTGTTTTTTTTCTCTGTGTGTGTGGAGTTTGGGGAATTACAAACAGAAATGTCATATACAATCTTGTGTTGCGGAATGACAGTTAGATAATTCTTGAAACTTGTATTTTAAGACATAAAGTCAGACCCTGAGTCACCCCTGGGACTATAGTATGGTCCCCCCCACAGCACCTGATGGGAAAGACAGGAACAGGTATAGGTCTTTGCATCATGCAAAGCATCTTTATGTGCTTTCTGGATGTTTTGCTGACCTTAGACATGGCTGCCCACTTGTAGTGTGCTTCAAAGGCCAAGAGGTCACGGAGTTGCTCAAGTCTGTCAGGAGAGACAGAAAAAACTTCATAGAAGCATACTGAAACAGACAACTTACACTATTTGTGTTCCTTGTATGTTTTTGTTTGTTATTAACAAATTCAGCTTAAGTTGCCTCCAGGATGCAGGCCAATCAGATCCAGGACCTGCTTGTACTCTCTCTCCCTACATGTCCATCAGGCGGAATGCTGTCAGGTTGCCTATGCCTGTAGAATATGTCACACTCATGAAGAGAATAAACCCAACAGGTGATGGGCAGTTTTTTTCCCGTGCACTCTCTTTTCCTTTTCTTCCTCCTGTTTTCTCACACTTTCAGCGAGGCTAAAGGAAAATCATGTCATCATGTTTATAGACAATTGTCAAAGTTCAGCAGTGTATCAGCCACGCACTGCACAAGCAGCCAGTGTGTTCCACGGGTTACAGTCACTGTGGTTTGCACACTACATGACTGATCAGCAACAGGCAGTAACACCAGACGCGCAGCTTGTGAACAGACAAGGCAACCAACTGCTTGGGGCCCCCAGCCGATAGAGGGCCCCCGAGGTCTGACAAACTGTACCCCACAACAATGTCTCACGTTGTAGCCTTATACAGTCTATGGTTGTAGACTGCCCCCCCACCCCTCTCTTGAAACGAAAAAAGAAAGAGAAAATGGGAGAATGAAGAAAAAGAAAGCAAGACAGTGGTAAGTGGAGCAGATAATGACGATTAAGTGTCAGTAACGTTAAATAACTGAATGCTGGTAACTTCAGTAACTAGCGTTAGACTAATTTAGCTAGTGGGCATGGGCTCGGTCCGCTGGCCGTGACCGCAGCTTGATCCTTGTGTTCATGGCAACCAGGCATTGCTCATCAGACTTAAGCAGGAGGTTGACCTCATGTATGTTAGCATGACCCCTCAGAGCCCTGCTGCTTGTCTCTGGCTGTGGCTTCTAAAGAAACCACTGGAGTAGAGTGGAATGGAGTTTTGATATTAGGTACCCAATTAACCAGTCCCCCTATATCCGCAGTCTTTTTAAGGGAAAACCCAACAAATTGGAATTTTTGTACCATTTTGTGAATTATTTGCACTTTTCCACACTCCAAAGAATGGCCCTCATGTCTGGCAAGCACACTGGGCATTTAACTGCCTGACCTATTTTACATTTAATTGATTAATATTCTAAATCTAGAAAGGCGATTTGTATGCCTTATATACAAACATGACTAACTTCACATTCTGGCTTTGTTTAATGATTCTCCTTTTTTTGTTATTTTTCCTGCTGTGTTTCCAAAAAATATATTTTTTAGAGGATACAAATTAGAGCGATGTCCTGCTGCTCTGTTTTCTGCTTCCAAAGCACATAATTAGCCCAAACAAGCAGAAATGAGTGCAATTCTGAATCTATATGCTCTGCTAATGAGAGACGAAGAGGCACTCTCTTACTCTATTTATAATCCAGGATGATTTCTCCAGTGGCTCATGTGCTAAGAAAGACATCATTTTACAGGAAGTAGTAGGCTTATATTTGATCACCGTGGGTGGGGTAGGAGTTTGGATGCAAGGCAAGATGGAATAGGGGAGTAGGAAGGGATTTTCAAAATCTCTATTTAATTATTGAAAACTCTGCCATGCACAAGTGTTGGAATTGATGACCCAGCTGTCCTTTAGTATCTGGGGGCAAAAGTAGAGAAAGCAGGATAGGTTTGGCAGTCTGCTGTACTGCACTGTACTTCAGGCCAGTGTTCTTTAACTTTTCAGTTAAAGAAAACTGCAAGTTACCACATTTATTCTCCAGGCACAACAGGTAGGCTGGGGAATTTTGATCTGTATCTGTATCTTCTATCGACCAACTGTGTATGATTTAAATGTCTGAGTGAAAACAAATCAAGCAAGCAACTAACTAAATCACAATACATATTGTGCTTGCATTTTATGTATGTATGTGTGTATTTTTCCTATGTCATAATTAAATTAAAATATATGTTTGAAGGAAAATACTCAGCGTCATATTCTTATTGTGAGAAGAATTTCCAGTAAAACACGTTTGATGGATTTTTCACATCAACAATCAAATCACACCACAATGAACAAAGTCACAGCTTTGCCCAGCCCCGTTCACAGGAAACTGTTTTGATATGAAAGTCTGTCTGTTATGGCTGCGATCAGCTCATGTCAATGGCAAGAAGCCTGGTTAATGCTATAATGGATGGGCAAGAGAGATGAGGAGGAACTCTCTGCTGGGCGCTCTTCTGTGATTAGTTGTTACCTCAGTGGTAGCTACAATGAAACAACCAATCACAGCAGTGTATAAGAGTTTCAGGATTGTGGATTTCAACTGTATCAGACTGCTTTTAGTTTCTCTGGTTGTGTCTGTGTTTTTGTTGCAGTTGGTTTGTAATATAAATGGCCAGACTCAATGCTGATACAGCAGAATGCCCGCTGTATTTTACCTAGTAAACACATCAACCTTCTGGTTCTTAGCTGTGTCTCAGGGACACGCAGAGTGGACAGGAAGGGTGTCCACAAGGCAGGCTGGCCCTCCACACACACCAAGCTCGGACACAGGAATAATGCTACTTGGGTTTGCCACCTGCCCTTCAGACACCCAGCCTGGTATCCAGAGGAGGAGTATAACCCAGGAAGAGCAACGGCAGGCCACAGCCGAAGAAGTTGGTGTGTTTACTGGGGAAAATACCTGTCACAATCCCCTGTATAAACAATAATAAAGCCTATACCTTACTCACACTGTAAACTCATAAGCCCTCTTATTCATAAACTTAACAAGTAAAGACATAACAACCAATCTCAGTGAAGCGCCCTGTGTCTCTCCCCTGCCCCCAATCATCAATCAATAAGCTCAACACATGGTTCTGCACTCAAGCTATGATTGGACAGTTGACTGAAAATGACCACAAAGTAATAAGCAATAAGTTACTATAGCTGTCAAAAAATGCAGTGGAGTAGAAAGTACATTAATTCCATCTACAATGTAGTAGACTAAAAGTATGGAGTAGCATAGAATGGAAAAAAGCCACTCTGCACCCTAGAAAGTGGACAAGAATTAGAAAAGAAGATGCTTTAGCCAGAGCTGCAGTCGCAGCTGAAGATTAATAAGACAAGTTGGACTTCTACCCTTCAGTAACGAAAATAACTGAATAGTCTCAGGTTCAGTGGTTTTGGTGATGACAATAACCGACAATTTTTCTGCAGGAAAAGTCTATGGCAGGGTTTCACCGACCTTTTTGAAACTGAGAGCTACATCATGGGTACTGAGTCATATGAAGGGCTACCAGTTTGATACACTCTTCTGAAATAACAAATTTGCTCAGTTTGCCTTTAGTTATATCTGATTATTAATGATTAATGATACTCATCTATGTGAAGACACTGATCACGTTAATGATTTCCCACAATAATTATCCACAATGACTTAACAAGGTGGAAAACACATAATATCAAGATTCAATTTTCATTTTTAGAACAGGCCTGAGGGCTACTCATGTCGTCCTTGGGGGCTACCTGGTGCCCGCAGGTATCAAGACACAGTTGGACTGCTGCTTCTGCTGGTTGGTGTTCAGCACCAGGTTCAACGGGGAGTATCAGGTTTGATGCATTCATAGCTAGATTGTGCAACACAGCACAGACCCTGATCATTTTGCATACTTTTTGTGGCTGGTAGAGTAGTCTAATGGCATCCAGGCATAGCCATCTCCCTTGGAGTGAACATGTTTCCAGTTAACGTACAGGATGACTTATCCTCTCAAGGCACCCTCATTGCGACGTTTGTGCATTGGATAGCCCCGATTACATTTAGGAAACCGGACTTCGCTGCAAATTGCATTTTGATGTTAGCCTGTTTAGTGGCTGTGTAAGGGAACCTGATGTATCCATTAGTCAAGCAAATGATGCCAGACCACACCGTGGGAATGATTCGGCATAGAGATCACTGTCATTTATTAAAATGCATACTGATAAACATATTTACAAAAGACAGTAAAACTGGTGCATCACTGTGTAATCATAGTAAAAAAAAAAGTTTTTTTCTTTAATTAAAGACATGTTGGGTTTAAATGAAAAGGGACCTAAACACACACTCAGGCAGGTAACTGAACAAAAAGCAAGCTTCATTAAAATAAAGCTGAAAGTCACAACCCAATCAATATAAAATCCAATAGTCAAACTGCAAGGGCAAAGAGTAGGTGGCAGAAAACACAGGAAACAAAAGACAGACAAAGGAAAGTCCAAAAAACTAAAGAGAAGCAAAAAAAACTAAATTAAATACAAACCAATGAAGAGCCAGGAACATGAGGAATAAAACAGAACAAATGCTACATTTACATATAGCAGACGCTTTTTGTCCAAAGCAACTTACAGTAATTCATACATACATTCATGTATGTATGAGGTGGTGGCTGCCATGCAAACCAGCACATCAGGAGCAGTTTGGTGTTCAGTATTTTGCCCTTGGAAACTTTGACATGCAGACCAGGAGAATCGAACCAGCAACCTTCCAATAACAAGACACTGGCTCCACCCCTGAGCCACAACCACCCAAACATAGAATGCAGGACTGAGACAGGGAAACTCAACAGGAACAGGAGACACATAGCAAGAAAAGACAAACTGACAAAGCTGCATACTATCGCCTCTTGTGTTACAAAGACTTATTATGAGGCAGGACGGCCTGGGGAATCGCAATGTCATTTTTTCCCAATATCGTGCAGCCCTATTTCTGATTATGATTCATATATTATGCCGACTTCAGTAGACACTCTGCAACACAGTAAACGGACGGACTGTATTTTTTCATATCGCAATATATATCGCAGGGTGAAAAAAAATCGCAATGTCATTTTTTTCCAATATCGTGCAGCCCTATTTCTAATTATGATTCATATAGCATGCCGACTTCAGTAGACACTCTGCAACACAGTAAACGGACGTCTGACATAACATCATCACCCTTGTTTATTCACTCTTTTGATTCTTTTAATGTTTTATACAAAAAGTCTGGCCATATCTTATACATGACAGCTTTAAATAAATCTTCTCATGTAACTCTGCAAAAAAGTGAAGCTTATTTCCACAATATGTTTACCTTTGGAGAAACTCTCGCTCTTGATTCTGACATATTTGTGTTGTGACAGGGCTACAAAGTTTGTTGAAGTCAATCCAGCCATCTGTGTGGGATTCCTCTAGATGTTCAAAGGCATGCGTGCATGCTGGTTCATCGCTCATATTTTTAAATGGGTTTGTTTTTGTGTCAGCCATCTGATAGACCGCCCATCTGTCATGGGTGTATCAAGATTAGTTCTTGAGGTTACAACTTTGCTAGTGTATTTCTGATACACATGTTTTTTTTGCCTATGTGAGCTTGTGATTACTGCAGTGTGTGTCTCTCACTTATTGAAGTGTGTCTGAGATGGGCATGCCATAGCAGCTTGAGACCTCCTACAGATCTTCCTGTGTGACATATCCAGTGTGCTGAGGGTCACACAGCTTCAGAGGTGCCAGCCCTGAACTGAGCTGCACAGTAAACTCTAAAACCTTATAGTCCATGAGCCAGGGGGGTTGATCGGTATCATCTGGGGGACAAATGCTATCATTGATTTTTGGCAAGGTATACACCCCTAGTACTAGAAAAATCACGATAGCAGTGCAGGGGTGGTAGCGAAATCACTTTTTTTCAGCTCATGAAGTTACTAACCCCCTAAGATAAATTGCGTTTTGAAATCTGGTGTATATCTGGTTTAGGCTCATGGTAGGGATATTGTCAATATTCTATAATATGGTGCTTGGTATCGTTGGAAAGGGGACCTTTTAGGCTTTCATTTAAGCCCAGAACTGAATCTGTCTGACAAACACAGAGGTCACATGACTTCTTTAAACCAGAAATAACACACATTTTCTCACAATTTCCGCCTAAACTGTATGATTTCTTTTAACCCTGTGGCATGAAAGAACACCAGGGACACAAAACTCAACAACTTAATACTCAAGGCACTCTGATGATTCAGAAAATGTACAATATACCCATACTATTTATTTGTGAGAGCCTTAAATTAGACTTGTGCAGCCAGCACAGGTCTTCA
>OMLP01040112.1:0-18706 GCA_900302685.1 Spondyliosoma cantharus | reverse complement strand
CTAACGTTAGTCATACCAACATCAGGCTACAGTCTCCACGAATACCACACGCGCTAATTAGCGATGGAAGGCTATGTTAAATTAGCTAGCATCAATGTTCACATTAGCTTGTGTCAGCGACGCTCGGTGAGCTGCTGTTAACAACTGGATGCTTTCGGTTCAGATGTTGAATCATAGTTGACGTGCTGTTGTGGTACGCAAGTTCTGCTTTGCAGTAGACACGCTGCACTTTGTTATCTTCATTTTTACTTGTGAAATGATCCCAAACTTTGGACATTCTCTGTCTTTTACGAACGGTTTCTTGGCTCTCCGCCATCGCGCTGACTCAATTCTGAACGTAGTGGTGTGTGTCTGCAATAACAGTCCGTGTGGAAAAATGATCCCTGAGCTAAGCAGGCCACATAACACGGGTGATAGGAGTTAAACGAAGCCTCGAGGCAGAGATTTTGCTTCGAACATTTTTACTTACTCGAGTAATCGTTGCAGCTCTTATACAATGTAGAGAAGACAAGAGACTGATACTAATCTTCTCACGTCACTTTCGTAAAGAAAGAAAATAAACGTATTTCCCAAAACACTGTAATGATGTTACTGATTTGCATTCAGCACCGGCGCTTTGCAGCTTTCTGAGCCGTTCAGTTTATTTAAAGTACTTTTCCAGTGTTTCTGTTTGTCTGCATCCTGCTTCAGATGAGGGAGGAAGTTGTTTGAATAAATGTTCAAAACCTGTGAGGAAGTGAAGTGACATGAGCATTAAAAAAAGATGCACATGCCTCAGTGGATGAGTGTATATGCAGCCCCTGCACCTGCCCCCGTGTACCTATGTGTGTTTGGTTGTGTGTGCTTGCATGCATGGACGCCGGCGTGTCTGTGGGACGGCGGGGAAGGTGAGGTGGACGGAGTCAGAGTCCAGGTTTGTGGCTGCGGGGCCGAGGGCTTTGAGGCTTAGAGAAGAAGAAAGAACCCAATCAACTGCAGACTCCTGCTGAAACCAGACAGTTGTGATAAACCAGACACAGTAAAAAAAAAAAAAACGAGGGAGAGAAAAGCAAGCCAACAGGAAAATCAAACTAAAGTCATCAGAGATGTGAAGGCTGAGGGAGACACTTTTGTCTGCCTGCCTGAGTTGTTCACAACTGAGTCAACCTCCACAGACGCTTAGAAAACATAGTTGACAGGAGCCTAACAACTGGTGACCTTAGAACAACCTGAACTCAAAAGCGATGAGACTTTGGTGCTCGCTTCTATTGCTTTGTATTTTATTTACAAAAACTCGGAGAAATACATGTCAGCAACTGTTTAAAAGGGATGTCTGGTCCTTTGTTGAGTTTTTCATCGTATACTTGCACCTTATGAACTTAATTCTAAAGCACTGTCATGTCTCTTGTACACTCTATTTTCTCTTGTAGTTCTCTATTTTAATGCTCTACAGCTGCCCCGCATAGCTCCTTCTATCCTCATCACATCTTTGCCACCATCGTTCCATCTTTCCATTGTTCTCACTCATTTGTAAAGTGTTTATTGTAGGAGTCTTTGTTGTCATGTGATTGGTTTGGAGATGAAATTCATTTGCGTACCTGGTGCAACACATGTAGGTGATGCTGCAAGCTAGGTAACATAATAGCTACCTGTTCTCCTGTTTGCTATCCAGTGTTAGTGTTAATTCAAGAGAACATAGCCGTATCATCCACACCCGTCTCACGACTGACTGCAAAGACATGTCAAGTTAAGTCAGTTTTATATAGACATCACAATATCGCACATTCTGCTCAAGCGGCTTTACAATATGTACAGTTGATGACACCGTCTATCCTTAAAAGCTTGATTGGGATAAGGAAGAACTGCACCCCAAAAAAACCTTTAAACTTGCAACATGGAATTTCTGCTGTTAGGGCTGCAAAAGCAGTATGCAAAGAGTTGTGAGCGGAGGTCTGGGTGGAGCAGCAGGGTTGAGTAGAAGGTTGGTGCAGAGCCAGACCCGCTGGAGGAATAAACACCCTGAGTAACATCAGATTTCGCTCTGATCTGGAGCCATTTCTGATGGGAGGGTTTTTATTTTTTACATTTTTGGATCAAATAGTGGCTTTATCTTCACTCCTGTTTATCACCCCGACTGCAGCAGGGATCCTTGGAGGTGACCTCTATTGTCGGGGTGTTTATGTTCTGTAATGTTCACTGCTGACTGGAGCTGGAGAGGAAATGTACTTTACTTTGTGAATGTAGCGTTGTAGAGAGGAGAGGGGAAATTGAAGAGAGAGAACCAGAGTCTCAGAGTTTAGCTGAATTCAAACACAAAGACACACACACACACCCTTGCGTTGTGCCGTTGCTCGCTAACTTACAGCAAATGCACAGTAAAGTAATCTGGCTAACGTGTAATGTGAACACTACCACAGAGGAGGTAATGTTTTAAAGTTCTATTCACGTTTTACATTTAGTCTTATTAGCCGACTTCCTTCCCCACTCTCTGACTCTGTCCCTTAAGTTATAGTGACGGCGACCAAATGAAACGCATCATAATCTTTTGGTTTCTCTGGGTTTGAACAATGTCGTAAACATTTGGCATAACAACTCAACAAAATGTGTCACAAGGGTGTAGTTGTTTTTGGACAATTCAGAAATGTTATATATCATATCTTTAACAGGGAAAGAAAATTGGAGAAACAGTATGGACAATCAGTGAGACAAAATTATAAAGACACCGTAAAAAATATATGCAGAACATGGATCCCAGATGATGTCAAGCGACTTGGTCCCTTGGTTTGGTGTTGCCAAACCAATAAGACGTGACACAGCCTCCTCTCCTCCATCAGGACCTCGAAGAGGACTGACTGCACAAACTAACGAGAGGGAAAAACTTACGCACACTGTTCACACAGACAGGAGAAAGGAAAAAGACATACAAAGTCGGATTGAGAATAGAGTTTAGATTCTCTGCCCGAGCCCGACCCTGACTGGGTCGGGTCGATATTTCCCACCGCTATCCTCGGGCCGGGTCAGGCCTGGCTGGGCCCTTGATCAAGCATTTGTGTGTGTGTCTGTGTGTGTGTGTGTGTGTGTGTGTGTGTGTGTGTTTTAATTACTCAAAATAATGACTGTATTTCCAGCTAGAAAAGGCGCATCTCTCTCCTCCCTCCATGTTGTTTGTGTTTGTGTCGCTGCGTGGCATCACTCCCCGAGACACAAGAAGAAAGCAAAAATATATATTTTTA
The DNA here is from genome assembly GCA_900302685.1 of Spondyliosoma cantharus. Lineage (NCBI taxonomy): Eukaryota > Metazoa > Chordata > Actinopteri > Spariformes > Sparidae > Spondyliosoma > Spondyliosoma cantharus. The sequence goes on along the minus strand of OMLP01040112.1, from coordinate 15,494 downwards.
CTGAGGAAAATGATAAAAATAATAGTAACGCACAGTGACCTGAATAAGTAACTTTAATCTGATCACTGGTTTGGAAACATTAACGCGTTAGATTACTCGTTACTGAAAAAAGTGGTCAGATTGGTATCGCCTTACCAGCATCACTGATTGTGTAGCTTAAGTGCAACATGGAGCTTGAAGATGTAAAGAAAAAGATAAAAACAGGAGAATTAACTTTGAGCAAGTTTGGAGGAAAGTCGGAGGTATGGACCCATTTTAAACGAGTCGTGGGCAGTGACAACATGTGTGTCGGCTTTGTCGAGTGCATTAAGTGCGGCACTTGTTGCTTTATTCATTAAGACTTCTGTGGTTCAAACAACTCGGAATTGTAGTTGAGAACGTCAGTTATAACAGCCCAGGTATTAAAAAATATGTCGGGTTTAAATCGGGCTCGGACACAACGTGCACAACATCTGGAATAATTCACCAAGAGCCAGGGGAGAGAGAGAGGTCCCAGTGGCTGAGCACCAGAGAAGACTGAGAGAAGAGAGAGGACAAGAAGGAGGAGCTGAGGAGAGAGAGACAGGGACACACACCTCACATCCACATCTCTCGCCACGTCTTTTTGCAGTGCAGTGGCAATCAGTGCAATCAGTAGGCTTTATGCGACCAAGCCCTTACAATGGCTACGTATTGAAAAACAGAGAGCGAATATGAGAATCTCAGGAAGCGCAACTTTAAATCAGGTGTCTGCGGGATAGGAAGATGCAGAGAGAGTGAGCTGAAAGCAACGCACTGTCTAACATTCAATTTCCTCTAAACAAGAGCCTGTGTCATCACAACAACTTAAAAGATGCCATGATCACAGAAACAATCTACACACAGTCACATTATGTTCCAGTTATAGATGCTTTGAAACGCCTGCCTGGTCAGCAGAGTGTAAAGAAATCTGCTGAGCAGCCGAAGCGGCGGACAGTCAGACAGACGGCGCAAGAGTCTCTCCAGACGCTCGCACAGCGCGCACACACTCACAAACACGTGGCTGTAAACACACGCATATGCAAATGTGTTGATAAAGAGGCACAGCCACAGGTCCAGTCCTAATAACTGAGTGCTCTGAAATGTAAATGTGGAGGAAAATTAACACTCTTACCAACACATCCCCGGGTTATCCCACAGCGCTATCACACGCGCGCAAACAGAGCTAATTATTGACTGAGAGCTGAGTCACGCGGTTTAAAAGGGATCCACTCAGATTGCTGTGCAATAAATAATGCACATGTGTGCATTTATGTTCTTTTATGGCTGCATAACGACACACAACACGTTCAGCCCCCGGGACAGGAGGTGGAGGATTAGATTTCAGTGCTGTGTACACGAGAGGCATTTGTTCCCAGAGGAAGGCAGCTTCATGTTTGTGTCTTGGCGCGTGTGTGTGAGTGTATGTGATCTCAAGGGAACAGACGTGAAGTGTCAGACTCAAGGAACATCTTTCATCTTTTTAGTGCTGGCAGATTTGAATTTCACTTCAGCTTACGACAATGAGAGAGAAACCCATCCATCCATCCTAAACCCTCTCTTCAAACACTCCCAGCTGTTGTCCTCTGAGAGATGATCTGCGATGACGTCATAGATAAAACTGACCAAAGGTGTTGTTAGTAATAGCATCAATATACACTGCATGTGTTAGTACATGTCACCCCATTTTCTTCTTTTGGATGAATTTATTTATCTTCTTCACTATTTTTTCTCCTCTCTTGTCCTCCTCCTCCTCCTCCTCCTCCTCACACATTCCTCCGGTCACACTCCTCGCATATGTAAATACACAACACATTGTCACACATGCACACAAACACGTACACATATCTAAATGCAGTCCTCCCACACAAACTACACAAACTGTGATTTTTAGGTTTAAATCAGGGGTAATGAATTGAGGTTCAAAGAGGAGAACATCTCATCTCTCAAGTGAAGGCCTGGATTATCACAATGCATAACTTGTATTATGATCCAGTGCCATATACAGTATATTGAAGTATTATTATTAGTATTATTGTCATCATCAGCTCTAACACCTCTTTTTCTTTCTTTCATTCTTGTTCCCCGTTCATCCCCTTGTTCAGTTAGCGCCACTAATTTTAGTATCTTTATTTCTTTAGTATCTCATCGTAGCGCTTCACGATGCTCCTTTCAATAATCGCCACGGTCTCGGACAGATGAGACAGACTGGTTTTGAGCTGTCCCTGGGAAGAACGAACATTAAAAAGTCCACTTCTCTCTGTTCAGAGCATGCCATGTGAAATACCTGTTCTCTAACTCACCTCTTCATCCGACCGCTGTCTCTCGTCCAAACACTCTGTCAAAATGTATTCATTTTAAACAACTGATCAGTTATAGATCCGGTCCTGGACCGTGGTCTGCCTTTTTGTGACCTCTGTCTTATAACTTTGTCACTGTCAGGTTTTTGCAAAAAGGACCCGAGGTAGTGGAAACAAAAGGCGAGCTTTAATTCACCCCAAAAAAGGAAATTCAGTCATGAACTACTCACCCCCTTTCTGATGGAATGTCAGGTGAAGTTTTGTAGTCCACAAAACATTTCTGGAGCTTCAAAGCAAAAACAGTGTTGCAGCGTTCTCCTGCTCGTGCACCCACTTCAGACGAAGTGAACACTTTCAGCTGAGCATCTTACAGTGAAGATATCGGCTTAAAACACAGTGTAAATAACATCTTTTCAAATCAGTCTCTCGACTTCGAAACTTCAGAAGGCTTTACATCGGCATGGTGGTGGGTGGAAAATTACAGAATAACATTTTTGGGAGAAATTATTCTTCAATAATGTTAAGCTGAATCCAAACTAAGACTGGCAAGGGACAAAAAAAAAACTGGGAAAACAGGCAGAATAATTGCCTTGTGTTTGAGGTGCTGCAAACACAAGACTGGGGAAGAGGCACAGATAACCTGACAGCTAACAGAGGGAAACAGATCAACATCACAGGGACTAATTATGTTTGAGACACAGACACAGGCCCTAAAAATACAAATTCAAGAAGTGTAAAACTAGCATGAAACATGAGGAAGATCTCTTTCAACATAAAACAGGAAATAACCAAATTAAAATAGGCGACAGGACCAAATTTGTCGATTTGTCACCCTTTTTTTTCACCTTACACTTATTAAAGAAAGAAAAGAAAACATAAATAAAAGAATAAAAGTGATTTCACTTGAGTGGACGTGTAAAGATGGAGACTCGGGTCTGAAGCAGGAGAATCACTGCAGGGGTGAACCTCGTGGCTCGTTTCAGGCGGCAGTGGTGCGCTGTTGTTGCTCCTGTGTTTGTTGCCTTGTAAACCAAATTTATAGTTGATCTGTTTCTTGCTGGTGTTAGCCTTTTTTTCACTCTGTCTGTGTGGATGCTGCTCCGTCTCTTCACCTTTGTGAAACCTGTTGTAATTGGCGCTGGGCTTTAGAGTTTCTGATCAATATTTTAATAAAGCTAATGTTAAGATAAAGAAGATACAGTTTGTCATGGTGCTGAGTTGGACACGTTTGATGATGGATGATATATTAGATGTTTTAGGCATAATTAAGTCCAGTTCCATAAAAAATACAATAGCCTATAAAACCTTCATAGAGGGTGGATTTATAATAAGGCCTGGATTGGATTGCACTGGGCTTCTGTTTTAATTGGTTTATAATTTGTACAGATTATAGTAATTCAAATGTGTCTTTATTCATTTAAATAAACAAAATAGGTTTGATCAGGACATGAAGTGAGCGTTAAATACTGACTTTATTTTAAATGTGTATTTAAATATGTCCAGACTCTAATAATAACAAGACATGAGAAGAGCTGATGCTGCCGATGCCAGTCGGGATCTTCTGTATCTTTATATCTTTTACTATCCCGACTTTGCGTTCATAGCCTATCTGACACACCAGAGAAGGTAATGTAATAATGTAATACTAATATAAAACTGAAATCTACAAGGTTTGAAGTAAGATGATGACTTTAGATACAACATCGCGTGGCAAAAGATCTTCTTTCCTCTGGGTTCAATGTGACGGCAACAAAATGAAAAGTGTTGTCAGCCAAAGCTAATTTGAACTATTTTCATAGGACTTTATGGATTTTCCATCAGTCGATTCATTGTTGAGTCTTGCTCATTTTGTCCAGACAACAGAGCAAACCTCAACATCATTAAACATATTTTAAAACAATTCAAATAAAGAAAGCAGCAAATCCTCATGTTTGTGACTCATGTAATGTTTTTGCATGAAATATGACTAATAGCTCCCAGTTAATGTTCTGTCCATCAACTAATTCATGAATGAGTTCACAATCTGATTGTTTTCTGAATTTGTAAAGTAACTTGTAACTAAATCTGTCCAATTATTGTAATGGAGTGCAGGGTACAATATTTGCCTCTGGAATGTAGTAGTAGTGCAGTAGAATTAGAAGTATGTGAGTGCAACACCGCTGTTGTAAATACAAATCCCGTGTCTTTAACAATTTGTCAGACGCAATGTAGGTGCTGACTATAAATAAAACTCATTAGGTCATAACAATGTTATGACTTGAAAAGTTGTACGTTGAAGTGAACACACATGTAGCGCTGTGATCCTCCCCTCTCACTGAAGATACACAGTGCTGAAACAAGTGACAGAGACACCATTCAGCCTGTAGCAAGACACTGAACCATCAACATGATTTCACAGCTGTAATCTTAAAGTACAACAGAAATTTCCACTATAATTTTTCCATCTATAAAATGTGAGCCATTGCGTTGTGGCTTTGTTAGCAGAAGGTAGTTTACATGCCGTGGATGCTTTATAGTGAATGAGGCTCTCTGAATTTGGACACTCAAATAAAATAAAACAGTAAAAAGAAACAATTAAAGACGCAGACCTCAGTTTAAATCAACCAAGCATCGACATTATAACTGATTGGAGACACAAATTTCCCCCCATCTGTTCATCATGTGAGGTACGCAAACTATGAAACATGTTTAAAGGTGCATTACGTAGTTTTGGGGAATACATTTGAATGAGAACGTGAATGGACATGCATTTCTTTCGTGCCTTTGCAGTCCACAGACTGCTCAAAGCTCTTTGCAACACTTGTCACATTCAGCCGTTCACACATTCATTCATACACTGATGGCAGAGGCTGCCATGCAAAGTGCCAACTGACACTTGCCGACATGCAGCCGGGGGAGCCGGGAATTCGAACCATCGACCTTCCGATTACTAGACGAGCTACGGCCACGCCTAAGAAGAGAAAGATCTTCACTGACTGATTTTTTTTTCTACCTAAACAAATTAAATGACTGACTGAACAAACAAACAGGACAACACAATTTATACTGTTTTACTCTGTTTATATGAGGCGGACCCTGCCACTTTTCATTCACTTTCATTTTTATGCCACATATAAAAAAAAAATCTGAGTTTGAATTTCTTCTCCAAAACCACACAGAGGCCCTGTTTATGCTGACTGAGTGCTTCTGTGTTTTTGAATCACTTGAGCTACTGTGGGTTTACACACTGAGAGCTCAAGGTGTGTGTGTGTGTGTGTGTGTGTGTGTTCCTGCATCTCCACGGATCTTTACTCATGCAAACAGATGCCTGCGTGTGTGTTCGCTTGCACGTGTGTGTTGGCTCCCCCGTGTGCTGTGCGTCTGGGGAGCGAGGTGCTAACAGTGATAAGTTACAGCAGCAGCTTCAGGTGCTGGAGTCAATAAAAGCTCATTAACTCAACAAGGAGGTCAGTGGCTCCGTCCACCACAATATACCTCCCACTTTGTCTTATTCACAGGAGGGCGGTGTGTGTGTGTGTGTGTGTGTGTGTGAGAGAGAGTGAGAGAGTTGCTGCGTTTTTCTGTGCGTATGCATGCGTGTGTGATCTGCCGGATCAATGGGACAGCACGGTTCATTTCCTCTGACTTTAGACGAAGAGGGAGGGAGGAAGAGGAGCGTGGAGAGGCGAGGGAAACATCAAAGAGGACAACAACAACACGATCGATCATAACAGCGATGAGTACAGAATTTGTCATGATAATTGACCGAGACGCTATCTGACTGGGACACCGCTGAAGACTAATACAGCACATCTGCTCCTGTTATGACGAGTTAAAATGTCAGGTCGATTTAAAAAACGACAAGCGTCGGTAATTAAGAAATTAACTGTAGGAGACAAACTCGAAGCAATCGTCACATCACACCGATGATTAAGGGGACTCAAACGCGACTGTAACAAGATGCTCTTAAGATCTGTGTTACACAAAACAATCAATATAGTATTACAGGGGCAGTGTGTCGTTTGGGAGAAGAAATTCAAACTGCTACTACAATATTAATGAGGTAATAATACATACTCAAGAATAATTATGTTTTTCATAAGTGAATAAACAAACTGTTCTCAGAGGAAAATAAGGTCCCAGAACACTGTTTGAAGAAGGTGGCAGGGTCCGCCACATGTAAACAAAGTAAACCAGTATGAAACTCATTTGCCCCTTTAAGGTCAGATTGTTTATTCAGTCATGAAAGCAAGATTTATTTAGTTTGTTTATAAATTAATATCAATCAATGAATCAATTAATGAAGATATTTCTCTTCCATTAAAATGTCCTCAGCAAAGCCACGTAGGGCAGCTGTAAACATGCCACAACATCCAAGTTTGCTAAAAGCAGCAAGTGTGTTTTTTATTTTTTATTTTGTAGCAGCAGAACAATTTGTAAACACAACGTCAACATACTTCAACTCGGAGGTGTCAATAAATGTGTTTAAAAAACGGAGAAGACCTGACATCCTGCTTACGGTTGGACAATCGAAATATTGAGTTGAGCTGAGTGCAAATTGCAAGACGCTGCAATTGTATAATAAAAGGGGACTAAAAGGGAGAAGAACACAGAGATAAATACTGTTTACAAGCTGAAACCTTCAGTGTAGCTGCTAAGCTAAAAGTGTTAGCGTGCACCCTGTCTGAAGTGGGTGCACAGGCTCGACCTCACGCTGTTGAGGGTGTAAATAACATCTTTTCGAACCAGTTGAGAAGAGAACACGCCTTAAGAGCTGTATCCAGCACTGTTGTGGTTTTTTTTGGTTGTTTTTTTTTTAGAACGTTTTAAAACAAGTCTTCCAGGAAAATGAAGTAAGTGAAATAGTTTGAATCCATTAAAGTTACACCAAAGTGCTGGACCAAAGCTTCCAGAACTGTTTTCCCCATCATCTTATCTCCTAAAAAGTTGTGACTCTCCTAAGGTAGATGATGTTCCTCCCAGAGCAGTATCACGCCACAGAGTATATCTGGGTGAGGACTGGCTCTCTGCCGTGTGCTGCAGGCTGCTGTTTGTCTCTGCCCTGCTGTAATCCTCTCTGTTCTGCTGACTCGGGTTTGGTCTGAGAGGTTGTAACTTGTGTCTCATCTGGAGATGTTAGCTTGTGCCTCAGGGAGAACTTCATTAATTCATCTGAGATCTCTCTCTCCTTCTCCTTCTCTCTCTCCATCTCTCTCACACACACACACTCTGTCTAGTTGCTTTACATTTGCATTTCACTCTCTTTCATTCTGCTTCCTGGTTTTCTAGGATCCTCCGTCTCTTTCTGCTCTTGTTTCTCGCTGTCACTCGCTGTGTTTGTCCTCGCGTCCCGTGTCTGTGCTGCAGCTCTTCTCTCTTCTCTCCCCTCCTGTCTTATGCCCGTCTCTCGACTGCTGCTTCGCTGCTTTACATAACACAGGCAAACTAAACTGTTTCTTTAAACATCAAACTTTCATCACAGCTCCGTTGTGAGCTCTGCTTTACAAGCTTTTAGGCTGAATAATGCACTGACTGGCGGCCAGCGGCCCTCTGCTGCAGGACTGTGAACATCAGCTCTGTGTGTATGTATGCGAGGCGTGTTTTATCAGATTCACATTCTCGTAGGTCAGATTCATTTCCATTGCAGAGCGTTAGTCACTCCATTTACCCATCTGCTGCTGGCATCGCTGCGGACAGCTCAGCGCCCCTGGAGGGAAGTTACAGGGTTAAGTGCTATGCCCAAGAGCACGCCAGTAGGACATATGTTCAATTTGTCAATTAGTTCGGAAAATGGCTGAAATTGCTACAAATCCATATGTGGCGCTGTCAACTGATTCGTCTAACTTGGTCAGCCATACACAACGTTACATAATCAAATGAAAGTGTGAAGGTTGATGCGACTCATTATCATCAGTGAACAAAAAAAAACAAAACAGCACTGTCATATGTACAGTGTTGGTGTGTGTATGTGTGTGTGTGTGTGTGTATGCTCAACTTAAAACTTGGTTTAAAGTTGAAGGTTAAAAATTTGAGATTTTAAACATTAATATAGCAACAAACATCTATTTTTTATGTCACATTTTGGAGGAGTAATTGCATCCTGAGCAGAGAATGAAGAAGCACTCCCTCCGTGTTGGAATCCAATCTGCTGTTCTTTGTTTCCCTTTCCAGGCTGTGTGTGTGTGTGTGTGTGTGTGTGTGTATGTTAGTGCACGTAAGCGATTTTGGAGATAGGCAGTTGATTGTTGAGTGTCATTCACAGGTTGTCAAATCGCTAACCCAAAGCGCAATAACAGTGAGCCTCAACAATAAGCTATCTTTCTACAGAATCCCTGATATGTTCCTCTAACCTTTAAGGTCTCAGCTCAAACCACGGTGGCAGAAGAACAGCCTGGATGGCCGGTGTGGTGTTTGACCCCTTTGACGTTGAGAGCAGCTTATTCTCGGAACAGAACATACCATGATTCTCTGACATTGTTCTTTAAGTCATATATCTCTCGAGGTTTGACCACACACCTCGGGATCAGTTCCTCTCCGTCCTCACCCTCTGCCATCTGTACATTAAGTAAACTCAAAATTCACTTCAGAAAGTCAGGATCAGGATCATAAAGTGTATCTCATTTCACTTGGTGTCAGTTAGAAAAATGTTGTTTGTAGACAATTTTTACCTTCACTTTACCTAACCCTAACCCTTTTTAAAGGGGTGGAAGTAACTTATTCCACCTGCTCAAATTACTGTAATCAAGTCATTTTGGGGGGGTACCTGTACTTGAGTATTTTTCAAGTCTCTTACATAAGTTTGCATTACACCATGTAATCCACTGAGTTATCTTCAAAATCCTTAATAGAGTACTGACTACAATTTGACTTAACATCTTAACCTTACAATTGCATTTCTGTAGCCAGTAAGGCTATCCGATCACAAACCGGCCAGTGAAAACCCTGAAATACAGACAAACAAAAACCAAAACTGTACAGTACAGTACAGTACTGCTATGATTAGGCGTGTGTGTGGAGGGGCCGTCTGCCGTACACCCGGCCTGTCCGCTCTGCCTGGCCCAGAGACAGCTGCAGCTGAGCTGGGTGAGCTGAAGAGGGTGGTGTTTTTTTCTGGTGGAAGTACAGCTGGCAGTCCGCTGTTTGCACTACAACCCAGCCAGGTCTCTTGGATGAGAACTGAAACGAGTCCATTTGCTTGCGATATAGCATTTAGAGCTAAGAGCTAAGATAGGATATGATATAAACCAATCACTGCAGAGAGTACAGCAGGGTGTCCCTCCCCCATCCATTCTCGCATCCACCTTTTGACAATGCTCAGAGATTCAAAAAATCTTTAGCACTCAGCTTGTTCTAAGTTTGGGTGCTCTGATTGATAAATGTATTCTTTTGTTTTGTAACACTAGCGTTCTGTTGTCATTGCATGGGTAAATTAGTTCATTTTATATAATAAAAAATAAAACAGCCCTCTCATTCACTTCATGCTGACACCGGCAGCAGGCCGGGGTTTGGAGGGGCGACCACGACCACCGAACAGAACAGAGCAGGAGTTGGAGGAACAGAAACCCATTTGATTGAATGCCTGCCTTTGATAATGCATTAAACAGCAATGTTTAAAAAGTAACTAATACTTAGTGAGTTGCTAATGAGTAGGGTTTGAGAAGAATACTTTTACTTTAGTATTATTTTAATACCAGCAGTTTTACTTGTAATTGAGTAATATTCTAGTAATGTAAATCCTTTTTTTTTTAAACTTAATTATGAAGTGGCATTTTTTCCAGTGTTGCGTGTCTGTATTCCCCTGCAGCTTAGACGTTAAAGGTATCACACTAATCATATGTACGTGATGTCAGAATGCCAGGGAACATGTAGCTTGTGTGGATGCCACTGCACTACTAGATACATAACAGAGCCAAGCTCCTGAAAAGCACATTCATTTAGAAAACGGCGAAACTACCACCACGCGATCGAGAAATGTAGTTAAACTAGGAACGCCACACACACATCTATATTCTGTTAAATTAGGAACCAGCCTCTGTTTCCTCAAACATGTTAAAGTGATAGTTCGGGTTTTTTGAAGTGGGGTCATATAAAGTACATATCTATATTCGGTCTGTTCACTACCGTCATTGCCGATCAGCGCAGCCTCAGTTTGGAGAAGCAGAGAGCCGCTCCAGCCCAGACGCTCAGCTTTGTACTGCAGTGAACGGAGGCCAACCGTAGAACCTCTGTATACCTATCACCTGTTTGGGTCAGAAAGTGCATTTGCGCTAATGCACTTTCTGACCCAAACAGGTGATCTGTGAGCGGCGAAATACAGGGCGAGGCCCAGTTGCGCTAATGCGTAGGGATACGGAGGCTCTACGGTCTGTGTCTGAAATTGTTAAGTTTCGTTTTTATCGAAAGTAAAGAGTTGCAAATGTAGTGCCAAAAGAAAGGGCGGTCTGACGGCGATGTAAAGCGGTGTGAATTTTCTCTATACAACGTACACTTGAACTGATATAGATTCTTTTAGGTGGGTCTTGTTTGAGGTGGTTAAAATTCACTTTTCATCTGGACTCAGTTCACTGCAGTACAAAGCTGAGCGTCTGGCTGGAGCGGCTCTCTGGCTCTTCGGATCTCTGATAGGCAATTACGGTAGTGAACAGACCGACTATAGATATGTACTGACCCCACTTCAATAAACCCGAACTATCCCTTTAACTTATTGTAAATCAATACTCTGTGTTTGGTGGCTGTAAAGACTCTGAGGGTCACTAAGGTCATAGGTACAAGGAGGGGGAGGTAAGCCTGGATATATTCAGTAAGTGTTTAACTAATTAAATGAGGAAGTAATTCACTACATTCAAAAACATTCTTGAATGGAGTATTTAACAGATTAACTGTGTCACAGATCCATAGGTCTGTGACCTCACATCACCCTGCCACCAGTGAGTGAGGCTCTACTATTAACACCTTTATCCCCATGAAAACCTCCAAGTAAGAAAATGAACAACATTAGGATCCATTTTGAGTCTTGTTATTTGACACCTCACACATGAACTTCTAATGTTCACTCTCCTTTAAGCTCTGTCTTGGTCTTCACCCGCTCATTGTGCTAAACGCTCCGCTATGTTCACCAGCTGACTGCTAACTTCAGTAATGACTGATAAATAATCTTCTGACAAAACATTTACTTTTTATTCTGAACATTTATTAATTGTTTTAATGGTTTATTGGCTGTTTCAAGGTCCAACTTATGAGCAATCCAAAAGGTGGACCTTTAATTGTATAGTGTTGTATAGCTTGATGAAAGCCCCTAAACCTTATATAAGTCTATTCTGTGTAACACACAACACTGGACCTCCCCATTGTCATCTAGTTTGCATAATGCCATCCTGGGGGCATAACAGAGTGTGCTATCCACATTCTGTTGATGAATAGCATGGATGAAGTTAGACCTGTTGACAAAGACTTTTTGTGATGACATTGCCAGGTCCTCCAGATTTGATGCCAGAGAACAAGTGAAAGATTCTGCCTCAGACCAGGGTTAGTGTTGGATAGAACCTGAGTTTTACAGGCCAGCTGGTGATGTAGACGTTTTACCGGACTGTCACAGGAACCAAGCCTGAAGGAGAAGAAGCTTGTGATTATCCAGTCAATCTAGTTAAAGTTTTAAAAAAAACAACTTTATAAGCTTTGAGCTTTGGGTCTAGTAAGAATGAGACTGGGGATGAAACCCACTGAAACGAGTTCCCTCAGCATCAGGAAAGGGCGAGGAGCTTAAACATCTGAAGGGGAGCTCAGAGGAAAACATGTTAAGTGATCTTGTGGGGGCAACATTGTGGACGTGTTCCAGACCCACCCAGCTGGAAGACCACCCATGGGACAACACCAGAACATGGTGGAGGGATTATTACACATTCCTTCAGGCTTGGGAATGCCAAGGGAAATTTCCCTGGGAAGGGATGGAGGACACGACTGGAGAGAAGGACACCCGGGCCTTCTTAACCAGACTGGATACACAGTAAGAAGATTGATAGTGTATAGCTGTTAAGGGGTTGTGCTGCAGCTACTCCAGAGCTACACCGACCAGAATGCGACCCCCAAAATGAGACCCAGAGAGCTGAGACTGCCTGTGATCTCTACCTCTTTGACACTACTGTCGGAGCTCGTGAAGACAACGTTAAGACAGTTGCACAAGACTTTTTTCTTTTTCCCACATAGCACACCGGTTTGCACCTCTCCTCCCTCCCACTCTCTGCACAACTCTGCCTCCATCGCTCACAAGTTTTCCTGCTATGCAAAGACTGGCGCGTGCGAAGAATGAAATCACCACAGTAGCACCTGTGCAGAACTGTTTTGCGCAGCGTGTGTGGCGGCGCTGCTGGTTTGTGCGAGGCGAGGCTTTAAGTGCTTGTTTGCGTGCGAGGTGAAACACAGTGCATCTCTGTTCTACCTGCCAGTTGTATATTGTGTGACAGCGAGATGGCACCTGGTTGAGGGCTACAGATGTTTTTATGAAAATGCATAGCAGGGACGATGCAGACATTTCATACAGAGATGTATAGAAGGCAAAGTACAGCTATGTGCATAAATAACGATAATAGATAAATAATGTCTGCATTTTTTCAGTCCTGCATTCATTTGAAAGGTCATGAAAACATGGCTTTTTCTAACACCGCTTGTACTTTAGTACTTTTTTAAGGTGTTTGTACTTAACTTGAGTATTTCCATTTTCTGATACTTCCACTCCACTACATTTTGGAGGCAAATATTGTACTTTTCACCCCTCTGTATTTTTTGGATAACTTTATTTTATTGGGTTAAACTAATTCTGATGGAATAATGCTGATTATCAAATCTGATAATCATGTCATGATTTGGGTTTTTTATTTCCTGTTTTATTTTGTAGGTTCTCTCCTTGTGTGTCCTGTTTTACGTTCCATATCCGGTCTTTGTCTTTTTTATTGCACTTTACCCATGTTCCCAGTATCATAGGTTTCTTCCCTGCTCTCTTGTTTCCTTCACTCATGGTGTTAGACAACACTGTTACTGCTTTAGTGAGCCATGAAGTGTGGTAAATAAGTTCAGTTTGAAGTGTAATAGCTACTGAAGGGCTGTATGTTGCGTTCGCTGCCCCAGAAGAGAAATAAAAACACCCTGATCATTCAACCGTATGAAGGGGTCTTCCGACATCGTTGCAGAAATGACTTTAGTGTGAAGGTCTTCGGAATTCAGTTCTTTAATCAGTGAACCTGGTGACCGATCGCTGACGGTTTTCTTTTGTCATTTTGTTTTGCTTGCTCGAAACAGCTCTAACCTCGGTTGGGGCGCTCAGTGCATTTATTGTCCTCCCGCGTCGCTTAACGCAGGTCCGTCACCACTGCCTAACACCCAATTTCAATAAACTCAGACTAAACAATGTCAAATCAAATTTCCAGGAGATAAAGATATAAACCTCCCAGCAGCAACGCTATTAGATGCTCCGTCACATTTGCTAAGAGTCACACAGTTATGCTTCAATATTTGTTTTGAAAGCGATTCGGCGCGGGGAACATCATCAGCTTCTCTTTTAATGTGAGGAGCCACTTTGCGTCGCTGCCACATAAACTAAATGTGTTCTGTGTGGCGACAGATGATGAGGCTTCCTCTCCGTGCTGTGTAGTCTGGAGCTCTATTTGTGCCATCTCAGTGCTCTCTGATAGGCTGTTACATAATGCTGTGTATTCTTGAACACACCGCCTCATAACGCTGCATAGGCACTTACTGTATGAATAAAGCGCACATTGTAACTGTGCATAATTTTGACAGAAACTGTGATAATTATTTTTAGAGCGTGGGTACATTTGCATAAGATTTGGGTGGAATGATAAACGGCCACAGAGAGTGGAATATAAACAAGGTAATTATCTCAGGGATTGGCATGAAGGAATGAAAACAAAATCCTTTAAACTGAAGTGCTTCTGCTCAAAGGCACTAACTAAGTGTTCGGCTCCTGCCAAACGGACTTCTCGGAGGTGGAGCCAGTCACAGGGCAGCCACTATTTTTAGATATCACTTTTAGCAAATGTTTTTGTAAGCATTTAATCTTCTCCTGATTTCTTTTTACATGGCCACGAGGAATCGAGTTTATTGCTCAGCAGGTTGCAGTTAAACGCCCACGTAGCTGACACAGCCATCAGGCAAGACAACTGAAAAAAGTTGGAATCAGTTGGACAGAAAGTTGACACTAATTTGATTTTAATTACCTGGCAGCTGGGTCTAAACTGACGGAGGGCGGCGGACAAGCAAATGAAGGTTGTCAAGTCAAGCAGCCTAAAAAATGCAAGACATGCAGACACCGGTGACATTTAATTCATTACTTGTAAGCTTCAAACTTCATCTATATTCCATGATGAGGCGTACCTTTTCTGAGAAACAGCTGACAAATTTTTGCAATTTTCGGAAGAAAACTTCTTGGGGCCCTACTCTCCTCGCTCCTCTCTCGTGGCCCGGCGCGTTTGTTCTATTGTCAGGCCGCGTCGTGATGCACAGAGGGGCTGATGGGAGCAGCTCTTCAGAATAAAACACTGGCACTGATGTTAAAAGCTTTCTGCCAAAATGATTAGATCCTCCACCTCCTGAGGTGCAGCAGTCACTGAGGTGCGCGTGTTTTTGTGTGTGTGTGCGCGCAGGCCGAGGGACGCATTCAGCTTTTAAATGCCTGGAGGATCCCCAACCACTTGTGCACAAACACACACGCAAGCGCGCGCGCGCACACACACACACACACACACACACTTTTCTGAAAGGTGAACAGGCATTACTCAACAAGCGCCATTCGTTCAAAGGCCTATCTAATCACTGCCGTGGTGCTCCGAGTGTGTGTTGTCGACGCTTACAATGGTGTGTGTGTGTGTGTGTGAGACCAGTAGGGAAATCACCAAGAACAACCATGGCCACACATCGCTGCCTTCTTTGTTGTAAACGAGAGACTGACAGATATTCGCCGCAGCAGAACGACTTTGTCTCTGTCTCATTTTCTGTATCTTTCTGTCCATCTCCATCTCTCTCCTCGCTCTCTCCGTCTTCTCCACTTCTGTATCTCCTTCTTCTCTGTCTTCCTGCACTTTCCTTCCCCTCACAGCTGTAACACAGTTAAGTTTAACTAAGTTCCACGGCAGAAAACTTACACCTGATTTTCACTGTCATTCACTCCTCCTCTTCTTTCTCCTTCTCAAGGTGTCTTCTTTGCCGCCA
>OMLP01040109.1:0-10081 GCA_900302685.1 Spondyliosoma cantharus | reverse complement strand
CGTGTCAAAAAAAAAAAAAAAAAATACATATATATTTTTTTTTTTTTTTGAGCAGTTTCTCATGAAACCTTTTTAAATCTGTGTGATATGTTTCTTGTATTTAAGCTCCATTGAGTTCAGCCTTCCAATGCAGACTCTTGTTACGGACCTCAGATAAAGTGACCAGTCATGATCCTGTGTCCTATCCTTGGTGCCCACAAGCCAAAGTACTTGAGAATGTATTACATGTAAGGACAAGTGTTTCCAATTCGTTTTTTTAAGCGAATCACGTGTGCAAAGGTTTTGTCTTTTACTTTCTAGTCTCATAGGAATGTATCTCATCATTCCAATAACTTCCAGGAACCTATCATAACATACTGCACACAATTCACGGACATCTACTTATGAAAACATTCTCAAAGTGCTTCCTCTGCAGGTCAAGGATGGGATCAGGCAGGTTCATCACTGTTTCCATTACAGAATATTGCACACATTTTACACAGATAGACATTGTGACTGATAAAGACAAACATTCAAAATGCAAGACACGTAAGCAGTTGTGCGTGGTTAGCTATTGTTAAAAGCCTATTGATTTTACGATGTGATGTTTTTCGAGGGTGAACCATCTTGGAGGCAACGTTCTTCTCCAAAGGCTTTCCACAGGGTTTTTGTTAATCTGAGGTGTCACTATATGAATTTTATTCTTTTGGTGTAGCTGTAATACAGCTGTAATACAAACATGCATCATCTGAACACGGTGTATTAGATTATGACTGAGGTTACTGACACAGAACTCAAGTCTACCAAATGCAAAGGCACCTGGTACAGGATAGTTCTCTCAGTCTGTACTCATTGTATTTGTACAAGCATATCACACCCTACTTAGCACCATGAGGTGCTGTGAGGGTGTCAATCACATGCAGATATCATTGTGATTTCAAAGCATTAGGGGTAAATTAAGACAAAACAAGTGATGTTAATTTTGCAGGTAGATGGTGAAAGGTTATTGTGGTTAAAAAAAAATACTTGATTGTGTTAATTATAAAATCCAGTCACGGCCACATATGCAGCAACTCCTTCCTGCACATGTAGCCACATTAGTATGGTAGTGACACTGGTCCCATTTCATTACCTGTCCCTCCTCCAGCCACGGGGGCCTCGTTTGCCACAGGAGCCCCCCCTGACTGGGTCACGGCGCCGCAAAGCCCCACTACTAAATCTTGAATTATATCCCGCAACGATAGGAAAGTGTCTACACTGAAAACATGAGTGTCATGGGGCTGGCTAGCCATCTCCCTGAGCTCAGAGTCCACTGCATCCTGAACTCCAACCGCAAAGACTTCCACGCCTGCCAGATGCAGCACCTGAGCTGGCATGGCCACGTCATCCTGAGAGCGCCCGTCGGTTAGCACCACCACCACCTGGGCAACTCCTTCAACAGCACGGCTGCCCGAAGCAGTGTTCATGTGTGTGCGCGTCAGGAAATCCAGGCCCAAGCCGGTCCGGGTGCCCCCACCGCGGTACGACATAGCCTTGATGTGTGCCAGGACTCCCTGTGTTGTCGGGTAGCTGTTGAGCTGGAACTCAGTCGTGGGCTTGTTATTGTACTGCACAAGGGCAAATTTGAACCTGCCTCCTCCAACTTGGTGAAGCGCTTGTGTCAAGGTGTACAGAAAATGTCTGACATGCTCAAAGTTCTCCTCTCCAATACTCCAGGATGAATCCACTAGAAAGTATATATCAGCTGCCAACCCGTGTGCACAATCTTTAAAAGAGAGTGTTTGGAGGACAGAAGTGAAGACCAGTAAAACGATGCTTAACCGTGGAGCCAAACAATAATGCAGTTGCACAAAACAACTGAAATGTTTTAGATAGCCTGACAGCATCAATCTGCTTTGTTTGTCAAGAGCATCTGACTGGACACTCCTGACGCCTCTGTTTTTTTCTTTTGTCCCACACTGAGATACACAGTTTAAATCCAGATTGAGAAACAAAATAACAATAATTGAAAAATATCCAGTTTACCAACAGTGTACATTAGAGGTGAAACATATTTGTTACTTTGTTGATATGAGTGTGTTTTATCAGGATGTCATAAACACATAAACTCACTTTCCTTCAGATGTAGGTTAAATAATTTAAGGAGAGCAAAACATGAATATACACCTCATTGAGCGTTGCTGAAAACCGGACAAAAAGTGTTTTCCAAACAGATCGATCATCTGCAAAAAATGAGCACACCCTGCTGACTGCAGCTGAGATTGATTTGGTTCAACTTACCTTCCTGAGCATCAAGGTTTGGGAGGAGTCCTGCGAACAGGACGCCCAGGAGGGCGCACAGCGGTAACAACCGGTGTCGCCTCATCTTCTAACACCGAAACAGCAAAGGGGACACCTGTGAAACCAGAAACAGATGTGAAGATGAAGCAGAAAGTACAAACAGCAGCACCTGCTTTAAGACCGCGAGGCCTGTCAAATACTCCAGACTTCAAATGACAAATGCAAATAAATAAATGTATTCTGATCTGATTTTGGGTGTCTAATAGAAATGTTTGCTTGCTTCAACGTTCAAATTGAAGCAATATTGTCTATTGCTGCAGCACCTCTATTCACCCTCTGTCTGAACCCTCCATTTTAGTGCTTGTCTCACGAAACCTCACGTCCTCGTGTCCTATTTTTCCTGCTAAATATATCGCATAGCATTACATAAGCTCGTCTCATTGGCCAAGAGTGCAATATTTAATCTTCGACACAACACACAAGAGAAAAATACGCCTCCTTTTTCCAGCGCGCACCAGAATATCAGATATCCTCGTTGCTTCTGCTGCTGATTGTCACCATGTTCCACTTACGTAACACCGGGATGAGCATTTTTCTTTTCATTTTTCACTTCAGGCAGTAGCAAACTTTAAAAAACAAGGCATGGTATCTGGTTTTAAATGCAGCCATGTTTCAATAAAACTCTAAATTGAATCAGCATCACTTTTCTAACCTTTTGCTTTTGTAAGTGAGGGAGCCGCAGTGTGCGCTGGTATCAGTAGCAAGACCTGCAGAGTGGTAATGATTAAAACCACCTGTTAAAACTACCAGCCAATGTGCTTTAGCAATTGACTCTGCTTGGCAGGGACTGTATTTTCCAACTCACAAAATAATGTGTTCTCAGGAGGGGGTGTTGGACTGGAAAGTCCGGTTCCACAGCAGGGGTGTGTGTTTTCTATTTAGTCAGATTTTCCCCAATTGTGATGTTAAGCAATGTCACAGGAAATTAAAGAAAGGTCACCATCGCTGACCTTAAAGGTTTAGCTCACAGAGAAAGCGTGCGTAGTCTATGAACAGTAAGTATGTGAGGTTGAAAGGAGAAAGATACGCACTTCAAGCAGGTTACAGACACGGTTGTCCATCAATCCTCTGCTATCAATAAATAATATCTGCGTCACAGAGACACTTGTTTGTTCTGCAGCCACAGTCAGAGCAGAGATAATCCTAAAATCAAGTCCTATTGAGAGGCTTAAATGTCCTGATCACACTTTTATACTTGTGAGGACTCTTTTCTACATTATCCCTTCCATGTGTCCTTAAAGTCAAACATCACAGGTAGACACCAGCACCCAACACAACCACTTACTCTAGAGGGAAGCTCATTTTCCTGTTTTTATAAACGCATGGAGCATCGTCGAGGCGACTGAGGAGGTTGGCCTGCCAGGTGTGGAGCCGATTCTGTCTGTCCAAAGGTTTTAACACAGTCGAGGTATCTTCTGGGCCGAAAAACAAAACTTCAAGATGGATATAAAGAGCTAAAAGAGTTTCCACCATAGGGGGGCTGAGCTCAGCCTCGCAGATGAGATGACACTCTCGGACATCTGGCGAGAGCTAAGGGTCGAAAGGAGCCAGCTAAGGTTCTGATTCTGATTAGGATGCTTCCTCAGCACCTCCCTTTGGAGGTTTTCTGGGCAGAACCAACTTGCTGGAGGGATTACATAACTCATCTGGCCTAGGAACCTCTGACGAGCCCCAGGATGAGCTGGAAAGCTTTGCTGGTGAAAGGGATGTTTGGAAAATCCTGCTTAGCCTCCTGCCTGCCCCCAGAAATGTGGATGGATGGATGGATGGATGGATGGATGGAGTCGGCTGACTCACTTACTCAGGAGGTGTAACCATATCCTCAATCTAAACCAAGTCTTAAACCTCAAATAGCCCTTTGAGAATTGAAGGCTCCCCTCACTTTCGCCACTCTCTCGGTATGAAAGTCACAATAGTGAACAGCCGAGAGAACAGCCACATAATAACCTCTTGAACTTTCAGACCACCCAGAGGTAATAAAATAGATCCAAAAAGACACGGGAGCGGCCAGAGCAGGACCACACAAGCAATTATTGGAAAAGGGAAACGAAAGTTCAAGTTACAACAGCAACACTGTGGTCTGAGAACAACAAATGGCCCCCAAATGGCCTCAATTTTCACTTGTACAGAGAAAGAATTAACAAAAAGAAATAAAATCACCTGAGATGGCGCACACAGCCAGCAACCAGGAGAGTCTTTAAACTAAGTGGAGTCACCATTAAACTAATGATGGAGTAAATGGAAGAAACCTTGTGGAGCCCCAGAGTGTTTAACAGCCTGTGTGCCTGCTGACACACACACACACACACACACACACACAATAAAAGCTAAGCATTAAGGGCAGCTATAATGTGCACTGTAAGTAAAGTGGTGTGTTGGTAATTAGAGACTTTACTACGTTAATGAGAGCAGACGAGGGAGAACTTCTTCTAGAATGTGCAACAAGTTTGCATTTTCCAGTGCCAGACAATCTAAACAATGTTGTGTTTTCTTTATCCAGCGAGTTTTTTTATGATGATGGAGGAATGTCCCTCACGTATACTGAGGCTGTGAATTAATAATGCCCTCTGGTGGAGGAAGAGGGTCTAACATGGAAAGCAATAGATCCTGATTTATCTACAAGTGCGGCATAAAATTGTCAATCATGGGAATAAGTCACACGGGTTGTGTAGCACAGAGAAGATGCCGGTGTGTTTGTTTGCGTGTGAGACAAATCTGACTCGTTATTTTGTGCTTCTCTGCTTCTCCCTCAACAAATACACTGTGAAGAATGACCTCAGTCCGATCTGTTTAACCACTGAGCAGCTGTGGGTTCAGGTTCTTGCTCAGATGAATCCTGCGGGATCCAGGAATCCCACTGCCAACCCTCCAGTCATTAGAAAGCTTCCCTAAGCTTTAGGTTACTTCCATCAGTGCACAAGAGAAAACCTCAACAATCACATGAATACAACAAAATGTTTTTGGGCACACAGATCCTTTTTTTTTTTTTTATTTAAGTGGTTTTTCCGATTGCTAATTGAGCTTCAAACTGCAGCAATAAAGAACAAAAGCCAAGAAATGAAGCAGAACAGATCAAACTGACGTGACTTTTGTTGACCTGAACCCTCTGATCTTGACCAAATGTGCACTTCAGTCCTTTTTAAATCAAATGATTTTTCTTTTTCCCGTGGAGTAAAAAAGACCCTTTCACGAGGATAGGAAACTGTGGGTCAGCTCGGCTTGAATCAACGCCACAATACACAGCGATAATTAATTATAAACACATGGCTGTCGTACTTCGTGCGAAGCTGCAGCGAGTTTCTCTCGTTTGAGTCACCGTATTTAGACTGTGCTGTGTCCACTGTTTATGCAGGCCGCTCGCTGCAGATGAGAATGATGAATTACTCGGTTAATAAGAAATGAACGGTGTGTTTCTGGTCATTTTTTTAGACGCTGGCCAGACAAAACTTAACAAATAACTGCAGGAATGTTGGGAATTGTTGAGTTACCGGACAGCTGAAGGGTCGTCTATAAGTCAGGCCTGGGCGCGGTCATTCTATAGGGTCCTACATGATGGTGATAATTACACAACATAATGATCTTTTCCTCATAAAACAAACGTGCAAAATGCTTCGAGAATATGTTTCAGGAACGTTTAAAAAGCCTCCTTCGACCAGAACTCCCACTCGCAGTGAGAAATGTTAATCCCCGCTGTCACCGTCCAGATATAGGGCCCAAACTACCGAGTTCCTTCACTTCAAGGAAATCGAAGCTATCTTGGACACTGCAACAGATGTTTGTGCTCTCCACTCATGGTCATGTGATTTCAGGTCACTCAAAAGCCACTTCTCTGCAAGGTTTGCCAGGCCTGACCAGTGTGTCAACACTCTGGGTTCCCCTCACCGCCACAGAGGAAAACATAGTAGCACAGCGGAGTCCTGATATGAGCAGCCAAAACAATGGCAGCATGGGGTTGGAGAGGGAAGATAAAAGAATGTAAAATACACAGTCTCCAAATCACTTTAATACCTTAAAACTGCATTTAGTCATTTGGGTTGAGCGGAACTCTAAAACAAGCTGTGAAACGCACACATGGCCGACATGTTGTTCACTACTTTTACAGACACGGAGCAACACTAGCATTTATCTGGACTGTGTTTATGGCAACCATTTGGTCTCCACTAACTCCTGAGGAAACATCTGCCTGTAGCTGCTAAATGCTCCACCATGTTCACCAGCTAGTGTCTAACTGTGTCTGTCTGCTGCTTGGTACTGGTGATGTCATCGGGTGTATTAATTGATCATTAACTGAGATTAAAGAGAGCAGCGATACTGAACCAAAACCATAAACTTACCAGAAAAAAATCAATGTTTTTATAAAGATCAGCTGCTGAGCTGGTTAAAAGCTCTGTGTTGGTTTGTAGTTATTAATCACAGAGTTGGTGATTACACTGTTTGTTTCATTTTATTCAGGTCAGGGCCAGTTTGAGCGCCACACCATCGAGGGTTTTGATTGGTTCTCTCGTTTGAATTTACACTGACACTCGTTTACCGATAGAAATCAATGCACATTGCTCGTATTGATGAAATTGGTGGATTTGATTGATTCATTCATGTGTTCAACATGTAATTTAACTCTGTATATTTTGTCAGTTTCCATCCAGAAGGCCACATGTTGATTATTTTCTTTATCGCTCAGTTTAAAGCATTTGTTAGAAAAGTAATAAAAAGTAATTAAATTTAATAAGTTACATGACTTTGATGAAGGGATTCAAATAATTCAATTTTGATTAAAAAAAATACTGATTAGTGCTTTGATATTTTTACAAAAAGGACAGTGCCATGAAAGAAAAAAGGAAGAAATATTAGAAATAAATAGCTCTTAGTTTGCTCACCAATTAATTGTATTACGTAATGCTGGAAGCTCTCTGCTATGAACTTCCTTTCAGCATCACTGAATGCCAAATCATCTGCACCAGATCCTCAACGAACTCAGTAACTCTTTCTGGACAAACCTGTGTGATGAGCATCTTTAGACTTTAGTTTTTACTCAGAGAGGACAAGTCACAGGTAGTTCGATCTCTGTGCTGCTCTCTGCTGAGTCCATATCGCTGCCCCTCTGTTTCTTGTTGCTGAGCTGCTCTCACAGCAGTCGACCTGTCAGCATGTTTCTTTTTCCTCCTGCTGAGTCACCACTTAACCGTGTGTTATCCAGTCACCACCATAAAGCGACATGCTTCACAGAGTGGCAGCAGAAGTAATGAGCAGTTTATATTATACAGTGAGCAGACGACACAGCTCTGACACTGTATATAGCAGTAGGTCTTGCTCGGGGGGATTATTTATAGTTTACGGTGTCACTTTGCATCTACAGAGCGGGACAGACGCTGCAACGTGCCCGTGAGCACTCTGAAGCACGTTTGCAGCTGGACCTCACACACTCATTTACAGCAAAGACCACACAAACACGCACACACACAAGCATGCGCACGTAAACACACTCAGACAAGCTTACAGTGCAGAACAGCAACAAAAATCCATCGGTGTCAGACACATAGCGCTGTTATTTACTGCATTTTCGCGCTAACTACGCCACCAGACCTCCAAGGATAGGAAAAGGAATGTGGCTCGGTCACCTCACACGAACGAAAGGCGCCTAAAAGGAGGATTTCAGTACATTTCTTAGATGACGGTGAACTGAAGTTACAAGACAGAGAGGCTTGACTTCACAATCAAACATCAGCAGGCTGCAAAAGCAAAGCTAATAATACCTTCAGCGTTGTATTAACAGAGGACCAAAGGATTACTTGTCCTTGTGTCAGCATCTATAAATGTCCAGACCTGCAACTTCACGGTTCTGGTTCACTTCTCAGCTCTCTCATCAATATGCAACACGCGACCAAAAAGTGAAAATATAAATATATATTCAGCAGCACGAACGACAAAGTCAGCAGCAAGATGGTGAACACAGTGCAGCATTTTGCAGCTTAAGAGGAAAAATATCTACTTCAGGAGTTAGTAGAGACTCATGCAGAGCTGAAAGGATATTGGACTCATCAGCTGATCACTCTTTTTGTTTCCACTGCCCCCGA
Source organism: Spondyliosoma cantharus (assembly GCA_900302685.1). NCBI lineage: Eukaryota > Metazoa > Chordata > Actinopteri > Spariformes > Sparidae > Spondyliosoma > Spondyliosoma cantharus. The sequence continues at coordinate 1,691 of OMLP01040109.1, read as the reverse complement.
GTGGCCAATAAATCAGATTTAACTCCAAATTAAATCCAGACCTGAGCCATACACACTGAACAAACACTGGAACATCGCACACTGATTTAAAAATGTAACGACTCTCCATAAGTGATTATATTAAAGCACCTAAATCTGTCATTGTCAATCATTAAAGATGTCACAGTTGACCCCTCCGACTTGCAGATGCTGTTATTTGTTTGAATTATGTCATTATTACTATAAAAGGTGTGACAAGTCCAGCTAACACACACAAACATACACACACAGATGAAACCGCACAGTTTATATTTAGTAGCTGGAATTCATCCAAAATGCAAAGCACAAGTTTTGCCTCTGGGACTAATTGATCACACTGTCGAACACTTTATTACAGACTGAACTCTTGTACATATCAATTACACTGTCGGCAGCACTTATTGGAGGCAATATGCATAAATCATGGCAAAAAAAAATAAAAAAATAAGTGAAGGCACGAGGGGTGTGAGTCATTTTCTACTGATGCAGCTTCTGAGGGTGAGACAACTCTACACTGCCACTTACTGGCAGCGTGCGAGGGAACTTGTACGTACAGTATGTCTGACTTTGCTCTAGTGAGCCTCCACAATCTGTGTGGAGCTGCGCGGCCCGACCCGCCCTTCAGCTGGAAGGATGCTGATGTGACATGTGTGGTGCAGATGAGAAAGGAGGATCGACGATGACTTTTAAAAGAGGGAGGTGGGGGGGCGGCAGGTTGTGGGTTGGCAGTTCCACGCAGCTGGAGCGTATTAGCTCGTCTGACACCTAACAGATGTGTGTTCGAGCACACACGGCCAATGTAAGCCTGCGAGGTTAAGACTGAGCTTAAGTGCTGAGGTCTGTAAGATCAGATAGTAAGGTGAGGTCATCAGTAAGATCTATTTTTTTTCCTCAATTTGGGTTCCTGTGATCTCAGTCAGTCCGTCCGATCAATCAGCACCTCGGAATGACCACAAAAGGGACAAAGACGAGGGAAAATTTGTGCCGTCGCCGCTCACAAACCTCGCTGACAAACACAAAGTGTTACAAAGATACTCCTGATTTAAATTCATTGCAATTAAAGGTCGCAGCTTCCTTTAAAAGGGAACATTGGAGCAGCAGCCGCTCACTGAGACTAGAGACCTTTCTGAGAAATGTTCCAACCTCCCAGACATCTGTGCTGCATCATGGAAAAAGACTAAAAGCTGGAGAGAGTGGAGCAGTCATAAAACACACTGATTTATACTGTATATTTAAAAAGTCCTTTGTTATTAAGAATCGTCCTGATGAAGCCCTGCCAATAAGATTTTTAGATATAAGCCTCCAAAGGGGAGCTGCAGCATCGTCACAACGCAGCTAGTAAATTATGCAAAAAGCACATAAAACCAAATCTGGAGCGCGCACAAAGTTTCCTCCTGCTTTTTGAATGACGACCAGCTTCTTCCTCCCTGTGTCATGGCAACGGGTGACATGCAAACATAAAAATACGTGGAAGCAGTAGCTCATGAGACGTATTCATGACAAATGTTCCCGTTTAATGTCATTAGTTGTGACTTGGAAGCTTAATTTGCCCGTCGATTGCACATCGCTCACAGTGAAACACTGCCGTAAAGACGCTGAATTCCTCTGTCTCTGCTTGGAAATCCTTGGAGGGAGAAGTGGAAGATTAACAGCTCACACCTGGTCCACTAAAC
>OMLP01040106.1:0-18715 GCA_900302685.1 Spondyliosoma cantharus | reverse complement strand
GAAAAATTATGCATTTACCCGAAGGTTTGACTCATATACATTCACAAATAAAGCTTAAAGGTAAAGCAATAAAGGTTGAATTTTGGCGAGAGTTTCACTTTAATTTCCAATATTTGTCCCACATAGGCTTCCATGGGATCCTTCTCTGGTTAGTAAGTCTGCTATCCAAATTCAAATGTTTTAGATCTTAGCTAGTCTGAAAGTTATAACTGACGCAAAAGTACAAAGTTCCACAATTCACCACATGGCTTAAAGGGGCAATATGTAAGCATTTTAGTTTCAAACATTTTAAACTTAATTACAATTATCTACAGAACGTGCAGAAATACAGACAGTAGAGGCTTACTACAAAAGGTCATTTGCTAGCGGTGTAAACACCAGTTCTCCAGCTTGTTGCACCGCTAACTTGGCCATCAAGCTACTGGTGGGGATAGTCATAGACAGAATACAGTTAACAGCAGTTAGTGATACGCTACATCTATCTGTTTGAAGTATCAACGTGTTGGTCTAGCTCCCGTCTCCTTTTAATGGCCAAAGTAATATTATCAGGCTATTCATCATCCATGTCATTAATATCTAGATAGATAGATAGATAGATAGATAGATAGATGAACCCCCTTGATTTGTAACAAAGAATTGTAAAATTGTAGATGAAAAAAATTCCTCCCGATAATTGTGCCGGGGCATTACTGACTTTCTCTTGCGGAGGATGATGGTACATTTTATCTTATCTTGCTCCACCACGCACAGTGTATTCAAACTATGTCACCAGTCTCCACATCTCCCACTGCTTCAGCTGAATGAGTAGAAAAGCCTTCATAGCTGAATGACGCACCAGTGTCCTGAGCTGTACTTGTGTGGATGTATGAACAGCACAATGTCACATCTGCCTCATCACTGAGACACACTTGCACATAGGCACACTCAAACATGCTGACACGTCATGACGTCAATGCTTTAAATAGGTTAATGATGAATGTGGAGAAGCACTTGACTTGGAGATGAAGCTTAACGCACATACAGTGCACCTGCAGCGCGGGATATTCTGACAGACCCTGTATCTGAAGCACATATGCAGAGAGTTAACAAAGGGAAGAATGTTTTATTTAATTTCAACCACTGAAGTCACTGTTCCTCGATATCAATGCCATCTTACTGCATATCTACAACCAGCTACTCCACTACAGTGACAGTTGGTCTTGTTGCAAACACTGTCCTTGCCAGAAGACTGGCTGCAGGTGGCTTTTCCCTCTGAGCCTGCTGCTGGTCTCTCCTATTTTGTTGTGCTCCCTCCTCTTCTTCCACCCTGGAGGATAGATGAGCTGGTCAGACAGCCTATCTGCAAAGATGCTCACTGTTTTCAGTTTCCTCAATGACTGCTTTAAAGGGCAGCTCTACCAATTTTCCATTTTAAAGTGTGTCTACAGGTGTTGGGGAGTGTTACTGTATATGTGAATAAGAAGTTTTATAGTAATAAGTCTTTTGTGGCTCCAGAGGAAGCTGCATAGTGGGTAATATAGACTCCGGGTTTTGAAAAGCAGTCCACAGGTCTATCATTGCACTCCTATAACATCATTGACTCCTTCACCATTTTTATTTCACACATTCTTCTTCCTATTTATGACCTTTTCTTCTTTACTAGTCCTAAACATTATTTCCACCGCTCACAGTCACCATCTGTCTCAGCTCAGGTGCCCCTTCCATCAGAAGAGACTGACCTCTGGTGGTGCATGCTATGCAGTACATCGCCTCAATGCAGCTAGTCTGTATCAGTTTAATTGAAAGACCAGGGTCTGTATTTTTACCAGTGTTGAAAATCACAACTTCATTATTTCTAAATATCATGAGACACAGGATGCTGTTTGGTTTTCCAATCAGCTTCATGGGTGAGATTGTGATGAACGCTGAACTGAAGTATATAAACACTCTGGGCTTCAGTACAACACCCTGCAACTGGATATTGGACTTCTTCACAAGCAGACCCCAGAGAGTTCTGATTGGAAGTCACACCTCCTTGTGCTCAACACCAGAGGACCCCCAGGGATGTGTGCTCAGACCCCTTCTGTTCACACTGTATACCCATGACTGCACTTCCAGACATCAAGTGAACTTTATTGTGAAGTACGGGCAGGACACAGCTTCATTCCCCAGGCTGTAAGACTCTTCAATTCATCATCAACACTCCATTTTCAAAACAGATGTAGCAGGTCCCAAAGGAATCGTTTTTTTTAAATCCTTGTGATTTAAAAAAGATGACAAATTAGCTTAATTGAGAGAAAGGGAAACATGGGCAATGCATGCATGGTGTTTTAAAGGGAAGGGTGCTACGCCCTGATTTGGCCATGAGTCTAAGGTCCCTGACATTGGGCAATGGAGAACCATCAGCTTGGTGTGTCCATTGAGCATGCAGGATTTGCAGTGGAGCCCATTTGTGAAAGAAATCCCTCTGATTGGCTGTTCAGTTAAGCAAATCAGTGCACAAAAAGAAAGACTGAGAAAGAAAGAGAAAGTCCTTTGAGCCTGTTGCTGTTGCATCCATGATTTCACCTATTTAGTGCAGTTTATATTATTTTTTCTTCACCAGTGCCATTTGCAACTGGAGCTGAAAGTGGTCTGTCCCTTTCCAAAGGTTTGGCCTAGAAAGGACACTGAGTGAAGAGCAAGAAGAGGGGAGTAGAGCTTTGTTTTGCTTTGTCTTTCTTTTTCTTGCTTTGTCTAATATTTCACGTTAGAAAACAATACAATACAATACTACATTAAATAAAACAGATGTGTGGTGTTCAGTGGTGTAATGGCTAATAAGATCATAAACTCTGTTTTTTCAACAAGGGAGTTGTTGAATGAAATGTATGACATTTTGGGAAATGCATATCAAACAAATGTAGACCCGATAATGAAACTTCAGAAAATAACTCTTCCCATTTTTTTTTTTATTAAGAGGAGGACATTGTAATTTGAGAGGGCTGTTTATTTATGAAACATGTAAAGTTAGAACCAATACAGAAAAATACACCTGTGTCAGTTTTGGGAGTCAAACTGTATAACTGTGCCTGTTCAGTGCTGAGTTGAAATTGTGTTGCTCTCTGTTGAGTTTCAAAAAAGCCTTAAAATTTAAAATGACTAAAAATGTGTATACTATAGTATAATGCATTTATTTATCAGTTCATTAATTTCATTTCTTTGGTATTGCTAATATCCTGGGTTATCTTTTGGTTATAGGATGGGTAAAAGTAAGCCCTTGGGCTTCAGCCTAATCCTTTTTCAGTTATTGTGTCAGGCCTGGACTTAAATGAGGACTCAGATGCAGAGTGTAGACAGTTAGACAGGCTTTTATTCTGAAACTCTTGTTTTTTCTTTTATGACAGAGTGATAAACCAACAGGCTATGAAAAAAACAACAACTATCTAATCTAGTCTTTCTAGACAACAATGAGAAAAGCACAAATCAAAACACGAGAGGCAAAAGACCTCCGGGGGAAAAATAAGGACAACAGAAAATCACTCACAAGGAGGAAAAGGAAAAGGCTATAACTACTACTCTAAGAAATAATGCTCTGAAACTTATTAACAAAAAAACGCTCTAACGGAGGAAGGCAATTTGGCTATAAACTTACTTAGCTGCAGAACTAGGCTGACAAAGGTACAACAAAAAATCACTCTTCAAAAGAGGAAAACAAGGGTGCAGATATACAAACGTGAAAGCACTTGGCATGGATCAAATTCGACGACTGTGACGTTAGGCTGAGGTACACGACTGAACGAAATATTCGGGCACAGGACAAAGGGAGACGCGGACTATAAGACACCTGAGGGTAATAGGGAACAGGTGGAAACAACCAGGGATCAGGGGAGACATCAGACCGGTGACACATGAGGAAGGGCAAGTTACCTGAAACCAGAGGAGAGTTACTTTTCAAAATAAAACATGAATTCACAAGACAAAAAACCCCAAGACGAGACATCCCTCACCGCGGTGTGACACACTGACTGTGAGGAAATCTGTGTGAAATAATCCTGATTGTCAAGATGCAACTGAAATAAAAGATATTTGTTAACTGTTATTCATTCATTCATGTGGAATTCAGAGCATAAAGGCGTAGTCATATAAAAGCAAGATCATTTGGATAATATCGACAGGTCTGCTTACGTTTAGAAATGTGGGATTTCTATATTTTTCTCTTACGCTGCATAATTTGTCAATATGATATAAAAACAGATGAGTAAAGTTGGTGTGTATTCATTTTGTCACTATCACTACATTTCTGCTTGTCCTGAGCGTTTGTTTGTCATAAAAGCAGAACCACCGTAGCATAGTAATAAACATCTGTAAAAACTGAAAGAAATTAATCAATGCCCCATCGAACCACGATGGGGGGTAACTTATCCAGGGTCATTTCTTCATGCCTGCTCCCACCTTTTGTAAAACAAATGAATTATAACTGTGCCTGTTAATTTAGATACATGTTGACAGACATGGTATTCATTTCACTCACTGTGTAGGCGGCTTTAGAAGGTGAAGTCACCCAAAACTCCAAGGAAAAGGTTCTCCTCTTATCAAACAAGCATATATACAGGTTCCCAGGGCCAGAATGAGGAATGTCTTGTGTGTCAGGAGACAATGGAAATGTTTCTATTTTAAGCTGTTATACTTTTAAATTATCTTTAACAGGTCATCTGTCCTGATAGTTTTATTTGGCTCCTGGTATTGAGAAAACAAAGATGTGAATTCTTAATCACAACGAAAATAGATCTTTTAGTTTTTCGTTGTCTGGTTTTCATTGTGAAAAACAAATAAATATTTTTCATTGTTGTTTCATTGAAAAAATGAACACTTCTACCTGTGTCCCTGTGTGAAGACTTTAGATCAGGTTTACAAGAAAGAGTCTTTTCTGCAGTTCCAAAAAACTGCATGACAGAATCTGTGTTCGAGATGCGGTGGTTGTGTTTTCAGAAATATAGTTCCAGTTCCAAATTGTTTAAAAGAACTGGAGATTTCTTGATATGCTTTCCATCTGTGAAAGTAAACCATTGTGTTGCTTGTTATACATGCATTTAAATGATGTTTAATGGGAGACAGTTATGGGGGACTAAAAGTGCCATAATTAAATAAATAAATACACCATTAAATAATCAACACACTGAGCGAAGCGTGTGTAGCAGCATTGGTTCAAGTCACTTACACTTAACCCAATTTTAAATGTAAAAAGATACTGCAGTTTACTTTCTTATGATAGAGCATCAGTTACCAGTTATTTACTTACAGCCTTCTCATACTTAACATTATTTAATGTTTAAATTAGTGAAGAAAAATTCTGAACTGAAAGTGAGCTGACCCTTGAATGCTGTTAATGCTGAGCAGAACATATCTGCTAACCATCCCTAGGTGCTGAGGTTAACTTTCATATTACCAAGTGACTGTGACATATCCAGGTGTGTTTTCAGGTGCCTGATAAAGTTTGATGTGGTTGATCCAACTGTGTTCCCTTACAAATATGAATGAATGGATGTTTAATTCCCCAGTATGTTGTATCTCATTTGAGATTTGGCCTCAGCATGGAGGAAGGTGCACATGGATTTAAACACGCACTACTACTATTTACAACTCGTGTTCCTCTAGCTTTTAATGGTAAGCACCTTTTTATATATGTCGCTGTGACTGTAACTCACATGGTGCGAGTTGTGATCTCACACTGAAGCCGTTTGCAACTCCATCTGACCTGGGCTCTTCTTTATTTGGAGTTTGCATGCCGATGGTAAGTTAAAGATAATGTTGCAAAAATTGTAGGAGCATTTTCTGGTTGCTGAAATACATCAATACACATCAATGCAAATAGGTACTTAAAGCAACATTATGTAGAAATTGGCATATTGCGCAATTGGGCCACAGGGTTTTTCCTATCTTTATTCAAAAGCCATTTTTTTATTTGAGCACATGATTTAATGATTTGATGATTTAAAACCCTCAAAACCCTGCCTTTGCACTCAAATAAACCCCACTTGTGCTTAGAATTGCTCTGACTGTGCTCAAATATATCGTTGCTAGGACTGATTTAATGCGCTCGAGCTTCAGCCCCTCTCCTCTCACTCTGACTGTTTCTCTGCACTTGTAAAACGTCTGCAATGTCTGCAACTTCCTCCAGATATCTCCTGTGATCTCAGATGTTTTGTGTAATAATCCTGTCAAAATAACACAGCCAATAGAGAGCTGAAGTCACACCCCTTCTAGTGGACCTCATGGGACCTCCATTTTGGAAAATTCAAATTCAGATTTTTAATCACAGAGAACACCAAAACACACAGAAGCACAGAAAAAAGTCCAGACGATAACGAGCAAGCTACTAACCTAACCTTATGTGACAGAGAAATCTAAATAATATTAGCAATATTTACCTCAGGAAAACCTCTTGATTGCCAGCTGTAGTGTGGATCATGAATAACAGAAAGGCAGGTCTTCAACAAGTGCTGGTTATTAACAGGCCAACAGGACAGCAAAATGTGTAGTTGAGGAGCAACATAGTATTGTACAGTCAGTAGTCTCTATCTTTATATGTCTCAAGTAGTGTCTGCCTCATAACAGTGCCGCCTTGTGGTATACAGAAGCAGAAATGGTGGAACACAACACAGGTGTTGTTAATTTCCCCAAAATTTTAAATCAGATTCCTACTGAAACATTTATGGAGGTGAGGTTTTTGTTTTATAATTGGTTATTGTGTAGAAATTCACTGTAGAAAAACACAGCCAAACTGTATGATCACAGCAGTTAAGCCACTGAATGTCCCCCTATAGCACTCTTACCAGATGCTCTAAGTAGTAAAGCAAAGGCATCCACAACGTAGCAGGGATCATTTCATGGGTCGACACTCCACCTGGCATTCTATCGGCTGGGAAAGTTTGACAGGATTATTCTACAAAACATCTGAGAGCAGAGCAATTCTAAGCACAAGCAGGGAATATGTGAGTGCGAGGGAGGGTTCTGAAGGAAAACATTACGACAGAAACCTTAAATCACACTGTCAAACTGAAAGGGCGTGCTCTTGAATAAGAATCAATGAATTTTAAAGTATTGTCTAGACCTGCTCATGAACTGTCCAGAATCAACTTTTATTGTGAATTGGCATTTTACAAATAAAGATTGATTGAAACCCCAGGTGTGTAACAGTTTGTCAGATGTAATGTAGGTGCCAACTACAAACAAAACTCATGACATCATAACAGTGTGATGTGTTGAAAACTTGTATCTTGTGATGCTGTAACGTGTCTCGCTGAGGTTACATTACTACATCACTGAAGAAACAGGACAGAGACACTGTTCATCCTGTTACAAGAGACTGTGCGATCAAAATGATTTTGAAGCTGTTATTTTAAGATTTAAAAAAAAGATACATTACTTTGCTTTAATATGAATATATGAAGTATATGAATTGCAGCAAAAATGAGGCCTGACTTTTTGACAGAAGCAAAGAGGTGGTTAACTGGTTAACATGAGGAAAAAGCTTAGAAGTCATTTAATTATAGCAATAACACAGCAGTGGTGATCTTACATGGTCTGAAACAAAATGTTAAAAGCTGTTCTGCTCAGCTGCACACTGAAACCGAGTGTGCTGTTCTAAATGGCCGTGGTGTGTCCCACAGAGAAGCATGTTGTGTCATAAACCATCCTGGACACAGAAGACTCAAAACTGCACTCACGCTTTCCAAGCTGCAGGGATTTGTGTGTATTAATGTCTCTGACATGAAGAGTTGACTGACAAGTTGTCACTCAGCGTGCGTCCTGGTATCTTCGTGCTTGGCTTGGCTTGAACAGTTATCACCAACTCATTCCTGAACCATTAGTGTCTGCCTGTAAGTCTGTGACTTCTCTGTATGATTGCATCTGTGTGTGTGTGTGTGTGTGTGTGTGTGTGTGTATGGGTGTGCTGTTATGCATGTGATGATGTTATCTGTGTGCGTATGTGGGTGTTACTGTGGCTCAGTAACACCCACGTACACACAGATAACATCATCACATAACTCAATGTACCATTACAGAGATATCTTTCTGAATGTGTGCTTGAGCATGCTTATTCTCTAAACGAGGACTTTATGTGCTGTGAGAGCAAAGGTCAGCAGGAGGCCACTGATGCTGATGGTCCATGGTGCTCCACAGGTGACCACGGTGTTTTCACCAAGCACAGCTTCCAGGACGAGTGGGATGTCACAGAGGTTACTGGATATACAGCCGAGTGCCAACACCGCTGTAGAGTCTGACATCGCTACAGAGGAAGGGCATGAGAGTAATACAGATTAGAAAGAAAAAAGAGAAAGATTTCATTAAACTGGCAATTGACGACTTTTTCCCTTTTAACATTCTGAAGTAAATAGCGTTTGCACAGTGTAATGCTGTGGAAAAATCTGGTTCTCTATGAGCCCCACTATCATTTCCCCTGTGACGGCTCAAAACCAGCATTCTTTCCCCTAGATCAGTCAGTAACCAGACGCTTTTCAGCACTGAGATCAGGGTTTCTCAGTCAAACTGGGATTGTTACGTTTTTTGTTTTGTTTTGTTTTGGACAGTAGCCAGGCTACTAGCAGTAGCCATGTTGGATCGACTGATTATCAGAATCAGTGGGGTTTAGATGATAAAATAAATTAATTCAAATGTGCTACTTTGGCCTTAATTATGTAAATGTGGTGAAGTACAATATTTGTCTCCAAACTGTAGTGGAGTAGAAAAGGGAAATACTCTAAATTTACTTAATAGTTGGGTAAATGTACTTCATTCCATCATCGTGTCCCCATGAAACTAAATAAATTAATACATTAATATATGATAGGGATGTCATATGGTCATTTTTCCATTGATCGGGGATCGGCAATTTTGAACGTTGACCCAAGTCCGATTCTTTTTTTTTGTTTTTTACGTCAGAAAAAAACGTCTTACGTAACAACCTGTGGATAAGATGTCTGCAGTGTGGAAATAACTTAAATTACAAAGCGAAAGTCCAGCGGCGACATGTAACATCTGAAATATGACTCATTAATACTACTCATTTGGTAGGATAAAATATTACAGAGAAGGTAATTAGATGAATCGCTCAGGATAACCAGCTCATCTCTGTGGTAGAGGATCAGGGTTTTCTTCTTCATCTGGAGTTCTTGAATCCCCGGTATGTCCTACCATCTCTGCATTACATTACATTGACATTGATTAGAATTTCTATTGGTATTGTTATTCTTATTATTAGTATCACTTACTTGCTCGTGTATAAAGGTCAAAATGGTTTGCTGTGTTCACATGAACATCAACAGCCTCAAACTAATCACAACAATCATTTTACTGTTAGAACATACTGGTGCCATTGAAGCAACGGTCCTCGACTCCCGCACAGGACAGATTGGTGTTGCAGGTCCCTGCCATGCTGTCAGCTGAGCTTGCACATGCAGCACACTGCTTCCCATTCGTTAAAAGATTGGGAACTGGAGACATGCGACAGGAGGAAACAGAGAGAGAGACAGAACCAGAAGTCTAGTAACTACATATATACAGATTCATCTATAACACCAGTTCTTAAACTGAACTCAATAAAATATAAGTGTATTTAGCATGCAGTTACAGAGATGAGAGGAAGGATATCACTCATAGGATAAGCGCAAACGCTGCTAGAAAGGAAATAGCTGACAGCTAACAACCTGCCTCTGGCACTGTTCAGACCTGACATCTACATCTTTCCTGAGTGATCTGTTCACAAGTGGACAGCTTTAAGTACAGCTGTGAGCACCCAAAGACATTTTGTGGACGCATTTGAGATCTGACCACTCAGACCACATTCAGAGGTGGTCTGGGCCACACTGAAGGGCCGCCTACTCAACTGAATTCCTGCACGAAAAAAAACAAGAAAAAGCCACAACGTTCACAATGGATTAAATGCCGTCTGATTTCCATGTGCCTCACTGTAATGTAAACTACATGTTTGGATGGATTGTCTTAACTGGCCAGTTTTAGCAGCTGATGTTTGTGAATACACAGTCTGTTACCGCTGATCTAATCATTGAACTACTAACCAATATCTCCAGACTCTAAATCATTGTTTCCTTCTTGTAAATTCAGCATTAAATCAGAACCTGAAGTTGTTTGTCTCCTTGTCTGCTTCTGTTTCTGAAGTCTTACCTGCCAACATTTAGCGGCTGTTTGAACACACTGTTTACACTGATTTCACCATTTACATTTAAATGTTTGAAAAAATACATAATTTTTTGGACTGTGTCAACATGTCAAAATTCAGAAAATCAGTCACCAATATAGGAAAATGCTTTGTCACCTGTGGAGAAGTCTCCGGACTCCCTTGAAAAGTTGAATTGTTGAATTAGAAAAAAAACGTTATCAACTTTGTGAACTGCTGTCTACATCAATTTCCCTCATTTGAATTTGCAGACTTAGTGCTGTTCACTTGTGGTACGATCACTCAGGACAGATGCCAAAGGTAATAAAATCCACCCACCACCTATAAAGCTCACTCAAGCTGTAACTTCCTGGAGTATTCCAAGGAAACAAACATGAGAACTAACAGTAGTGACATAACAGTCCTGGCACATAACTGCGAACTGACACAAGAGGTGTTGGTGTAGGCAGGTCAGGCTAGCTGCTACCCTCTTTCCAGTTTTTTTGAAAGAGGGTGACAGTTTTTTTTTTTACAAAATTCAGTTGAACTTTGACCAGGCGAAGCCACAGCCACAACCAATAGGAAGGATGTGTGTGTGGTTGACCCCTCAAAAAACTAGAAAATGACAAACTGACACATTCAGCACCAGCAGGTGATTTTCCTGTATTTGCGTATGTGTGACCATAGCCTTATACATAATGTACCCACTTCGGAATTATTTTAATTTTCATATCTAACTCTTGACAAGACAGTGACATAATACTATATTTCTAAAATTACATTTCTTTAAAAAATGTAATCCCTCAGCCAAGAAATAGTGAACAATGTCAGTGACAGTGAACCTTTTAATTAACAATCACCTCTAATGTGGAGAATGGAAGCAGGCTACATTCAGCCACTATTGGCTACAAAGTTATTAATCTGTGAATTAGAATCAGTTTCATGTTTTTCAGAACACAGTAAACAAGCACATTTCCCTAGTCACCTCTTTCTCCCAAAAACATCTAGTGAGACAAGCTAGCGCTGGTCTTAGCGATGCAAGTGCAAAGGCCTCAGTCAGGTCACGGACAGTAGCAGTAGATCTTACCTGCCAGTGTCCGGAGGTTGCAGTTATCAGTTGCACAGCAAATCTGTGTGTGGGCTTCTTTTTCAAAACCTCGGTTCACAGACCATTCCGTTTCAACGTTGTTGGGAGTGATGCAGGACAGCAGCGAGGAACAGTTTTTTTCTACCGTCACACTAGCAATTGTATTGGTCAGCCTCACTAACAGGAGGAAAGGAATAAATGGTAATGATAAAAAAAGGAATAATTCAGACTCATTCATCTTATCTTTTAAAAAAACCTGATGAACATGATGAAACTGTCATTCTATTTGTCTGATGTGTCATCACTGATAAATGAACTTGAATAGACAGTGTTATGAGTAACTGGCACCCACCTGAAGTGATAGTTCTGCATACTGTACTTGAGGGAGGACACAGGACTGAGGTTGAGTTGGAACATGTTTCATTGGTGCACTGATGGCAGCACAGAGGCTCAGCTGAAAGTGAACAAATTCATGTTAAGAATTCAATTAATTTCTGTTGTATTTCTGTGCTAATACAGACCGGCTCACCAGGGCAACTAAAAGACAACACCCACCCACCACAGTCTGCTGCCATCCGACAACAGATACAGAAGTACCTGCTGCTGTATCACCAGACTACAGAGCAGCTTCTGTCCCATGGCTGAAAGACTCCTGAACTCATCATCAACACTCCACCAAAGAAAATAGGTTTTCTTGTGTAACATTAAGGGAAACAAATTGCATTTTGTTCGACAACTCTATGTTGTAGAATAACAAATAAATGAATGTTGAATAGCTAAAATACGTTTCAGCTCTTATCCCATAATGCACAATAGGGTGGTCAGGTCACCACAGTTTGAAGATTTATTCAGTTAAAACCATTTTCTTTTTCAAAAGTACTGTTGGGTGCTGAGGTTGAAAAGTCATATGATGGCTCTACATCAAATCAAATCAGTCTACATATAGCTATACATATTCTATTATTTAACCTCAGTGCACATGGTCAAATACATCATGATTGTTGTACTTACACACTCAATGTACAGCTGTAAATATTAATATTGTATAACCCTTTTTTTCTTTCACCAGTTAGGTCAAATTTAAATTATCTTTCTTCCGCAGCCCATGTTTGCTAAAGGTCTACATCAAAATGTCCAAAACAAGAGCTGACGGTCATTTACTGCAGTAAATACACTGACTGGGTATTTGATGTGGGGTTGTATCAGGTTCTTATCGTAAACTATTCCTTTAACTTCAACTGAAAATTAGAAACATCACATTCATTATTTAAACATCATCTCAAAAATGTTGAATGTAAAGAAGCAGTGAACTTGACTTGGTAGTACAGGATGCTGATTAAAAAAACACAAAAACATTCAAGATAAAGAACTGCCAAGACTCCTGCTTTTGTGTGAAAAATCCCTCCAAAAACCTTGAATACATGAAATGAATACTGGAAAAGATCAGGAAAATATTTCTGTACTGATGTTGAGGTGTGTGTGGAAGTATCAGAGTAACTTACCTGTGTAGAGCAGAGCAGCAGCCAGACAGATGGTCAGCATCAGCTTCATGTTGGATACAGTTGGTAGCTGTTTGGTGTTTCAAGGCAGGAACACAACAGCTGGTATAGTGTTGTGTAGTGCTCCTTGTAGGAGAAGATAAAAAGAATATTGTTCTTTTGTACGAGGGAGTGAGAATGCCAAAAAAGTCCCTGGGTGGCACCTGAACTTGATATCTATACTCTGTCAGCTATGGAACCAGTTTAACTGCTGATTATCTGATCATTTAGGTTCCTTGTTTTCTTCTGTTTCAGGCCCAAGCGTTAGCCATTCAACATGGTAGTGATGAGGTAAAAGCTTCTGCAGTTTGTTTGATATGAAGTTGTTGTAAAAGTCAATGGACAAGCAGGTGTTTCTGGAAAATCTATGAATTTCTGCACTTAATCTTGATTTTCAATGTGAGACGTTGTGGAGCCGTTTGACACGAAACACATGTGATTTAGAGATAAACAGATAGACCTGACTGAAGCAGATAGAATCTTACAGCTGCCTTTGACTTTTACCTCGTGACGCATATTCTCATAAAGTGGTTTCAGTCAGGATGACTTGCACTCTTTACATGTTCACACAGTGCTGGTATTCAGATGCAGACACACATTTTACAGACTGACAGAATGACAAACATGAACTGTGGTGAGGGTGATCTGAACAGGTATGCATGAATAAACACCCAATTCTGATCCGATCCCTCACCCTACTCCTCGACAGAGTATAACTCTTTACAGAGTCACATGTAATGCTCTGGGGAGTCTCTTGATTAAGGTGGAGGGTGTAAATACACTGACAAGTTTTGGGACACCTTTGCCTTCTCTGACGGGAACAATAAAATTCACATATGAAGCACACATTTTTTCTATATGTTGTTATATATTAGGGATTTAATGATACCAAAAACTGCAAGGATATCATCAAGATATACAGTCCATGGTACGATATTTATCATGATATCAAAAATGACTTGAACAATGTCCCTTATTAATAAATTTGATGTTTACATCATTTATTGTTTGTATACAATTTGTTTTTACTTTTACGTCCTTCTGCTTCCCGTTTTTATGAAAGGAAAGTAGTTGGCCATGAGTATAATCTGTAAAAAGTAGCCATTGGACTAAGTACAGCTGTAAAACAATACAGCAACCAGTAGCAATTCCTCCCTCCCTCTGGTTGTACAGTCGGACTACCAGGGCACCCTTGGGGATGTGACACAGGAGGACAGCCAAGGACAGGCACTCAGCCACATGTCCCACCTATCTCCCTCTTTCTTGTTCTCCAGCAGTTGACCAGGGCCACAAGAAAATCTCTTTCAGCTTCACTGACACAACATTATGTCCTAACTTCAGTGGCTGTTTGTTGTTGGCATTGTGTTTTTTTCTCACAGCTTGTTAAAACAAGCAAGAAGCGAGGAAACAGCCAGCAGCGGAGCTGATGCAGCAGATTGTGAGCCGTAGTTTCCCCCGCTGGTAAACACACCACCTGGCTGTCACACATGCAGCATCGTTTGTCTCGTTAGGTAAAGCAGACAGGATGGGTGGCGGAGCAATGGAAGCTCAGCCACCCACCCTGCTCGACAGCCAGCCTGCTTGCTCCACCTAACCAGCCTAGAGTCAGTCTTGCAGTGAAATTCGGCTCCGGAGAATGAGTGAAGAGGTTGGAGTGTTACTACAGCTTAAACACTGCCAAGAGCAGACATCACTTGGTGCGTCTGTGTAAGCTAACAGTTTAAGCTTAGCCAGACTGGAATTGAGCCTAATTGGATAATGGCTGTGACTTAAGGCATCCATCTACCCATCTCCAGGGGAAACTCTGAGCTCCTCATTTGGGGTCTCTTTTAAAAAACAGTTCATAGCATCCATGCGCTGGTGAATAATTGCTAAGTTTACCCCTGAGCTTTATAAACAAGAAGGACAAGATTCAGAGGAATCCTGGCCAGATGCACCACCTAAAGGTGCATTCTCCAGGATTCCTGTTGACACATTCAAAGGAGACAGTGGAGCAGGTCAGAGCATTGAGCAGCACACAAATAAAGATAATGACATACCAGCAATATATCAACCCCGAGGCACTGTCAGATGTACACTGGAGAGTCTGTTTCTGTCCTGGCTCTTGATAGGGTTCATAAAACTTCTACTCTTCTGGGTGCTGTCAGCCAACAGCAGCACCAGCTTTAACAGCTCCCCTGTAGCTCAACTGTTTTCTTGTTTTTCTCATCACAACTTAAAACTTTGCCAGCAATTGCACACATTTTAATCAACTTACCATCAGATAATGGCTCGTTAGCTTCTACAAGAGTCCATGAAATGTGCAATGATGCAGCTGTTACGCTCTCTTGTGCCAATGTCAATTTATTTGTAGTAGAAACGGGCTGCTTGTATGATGTTAGAATGTTAGTTATTTTGTGTTTATGCTGATCTGATTTTGTTTGGTAGTAAAACTAGTTTTAGCTTTGTTGACAGCTACAGTTGGCATTCACATGAAGCATGTCGGTTAAGCACCATCTGTAAAATAAAACGAAACTGCAGTTGAACTTTGAATGAAGGCAACCAGCAGAGATTGCAGGAAGTTAGGAATTAATTAAGTCATGAAGTTGCTTTAAAAGTAAGGATTTTGTGTCAATGAAAACATTTAAGAAATTAAAAAAAAGAACAATAAAAAGCTTGAAGCTGAAAAATAGGTCAGTCAAATACAAGCCATAATGCAGGGAAATGTATTGATTAAAATATCCCTTGTGTTAGATTGACATGAAACAACTGAATAGTTCAATTTCTATCTAAATAGCTGGGATCAAGAACGTCTGTACAAAGTGTCGGGGCAACCCAATCAATATTTGTAATGTGTTGAGATACACAGTGGTGAATAACCAAACAATTACCATTGCAATCAGAAGAGCCAGGCTGCTACTGTGTCTAATATTAATGAATTCAAAGACCAATCATAGCTGTTGATCTGATAGCCTGCAGTGTCAAAAAAACAACAACCTTAAAGCTGACCTCGGTTGCTGTTAAATTATAAGCCTAATGTGTTGCAGTACAGAGATACAGTAAAACAATATAAGACTGTGTTGCAGTCCATCTTATTAACATCTCATTACTATCATCCAGCAGATTTTAGGTTGGTACAGTTGAGATAAGTGATGATGTGTGATGTATTCTGTGGAGTATGACCACACCTAAGACCACAGCTCAACATTTCAACTAAATGTAGTTTTTCTGCTTTCAGAAAAAGTGATGTGAGTCATAAAGGTCTCTTCTCGAAGATTTTTAGGGTGTGTAATTAGAAGGGATTCTGACCAACTTTATGCAGCAGACTGAAAAACCCAACCTGTATTCAACAACACAAAGACCCATACATATAGGATTTGATACACTGATTTTAACTATTGCCTATTAATCTAACTTAATCAAACATTTTTTTAGGTTACACCTAACAAGTTGGAGAAACCGGAGAACCCCGAATAAGCACGAGGGGATGAACATGTGAACTCCACACAGATGGGTCCATGGTGTCCTCAAATATAATAATAGTAAAAATAATAATCATAATAAATGATTGTTGTTATTTCTACTATTATTAATTGTATCCAGTTCACCTTACCCAGCAATGTGGGTCAGTTCACACTTCCATATTATAAAGGTTTGATAGATTTGAAATACTGTAATACAAATCAAACAGAATACACGTTGTATTTTTCCTTTGCATGTATTAACTGTGCCCTAGTTCAAATTTACAAAACAGGCTAAAAGTACAGTTCTTAACCTTTTTGTCCATCATTACCGAACAGATATTCAGTATATATCTATCATTTTCAATGCCACATTAAAGACAACTCACAACACAGACAACGAACTTAAGAGGCGTTTTGCATTTTAGTCTTGTCCAGCAGAAGGCAGCATAGACCTGCCATGCTCAGCACTGTAACCCTTAAAAGTATAGATGACAAGGAAAAATGTAACATGTCTCATATTTGGTTGTAATATAGCACTGCTGGCCTTCTTGCTGACAGACTTTGATAAGCAAGAAGTGATTTATGTTTTCATGTTTATATTTTCAAACGGTTAATGAGGATAGATTTTTAGGATGACAACAATCCATGCAAACTCCCTTAAAGCCAATAAGGAGCAGGTCAACCCCTTTTCCAATTTCTGATTTCCAATTTCCAATTTTTGAGTGCCCCCTTGTCCCTCAGAACAGATCAAGGGGTAGTAAAATCTCCCCCTATGAAACAGGTTAGGGTTACAATATTTTGTCCCTATCCGTGTAGATTTATCTTGCGCTCCCATGGCAATCTTGGTATTATTACAATACCATTTTCCATTTATCTGATGGTGATAGAAAAGCATGGATGCACACAATCTGCTCATAACTATCGATCAAGTCATTAAAGGAAAAAGAACACTGCTTTGTTACACCTTCTAGGCCACTAGTGGTGCATAACAGGCTAAACTTAGCAACCTGTGCTACCAGTCTGCACATTCATAAGAAGAGCAGTAGCCTACCAAGTGCAGCAACTTCAGTTTTGGCCGTCATATATATCATCATCGAAGGTGGGAATGCAGGAATAAGAATGTAACGTTAGCTAAGGCAAGTTAAAAGAAATCAAAAAATGAGTAGTGGTTGACTTATACTTGTTATGAAGAAAATGACCATAATATGTTGAAATGAAGGGTTTAAGGTGTGGCTCTGAAATCCCTCAGTCTGGCACTTCACCCTACCCCTCTATCCGACCAAAGAATCAGTACATCCTGAGGCATGAACTCAGAAAATGGAGGGGTGAAAACAGGGTTATGTGGGAGCCATTGGGAGCTGAGCACCCAATAAGGTAGGGTTCGAGCTCCAACGAAAGCAGAAAATTCCACACCTGTGGGGTCACTAAGACATTACCAATAACTATTATTTTATTCACAAGTATTACAATTTTCAACATAATGAGTTTTTTTCACATTAATGATTACATTCTCTTGTAAATGACAGCAGCGATGGCAGCGTAAAGTCTCTGTCTGTGGTGTTCACTGTCATACCTTCTTGTATTTAAATGAGCTGTTGTTGTGATCTAATTGATGCAGTTGTTTCAAGAAGTGGGCTGCTAAGTGTTGCATTTGACCACCTTATGAAGTGAAGTTACTGGCATAAAACGTAATCTTTGTGAAACGGCTATGATACCATGCATTGTGGTGTTTCTTTCCTTGTAAAAAGTGTTTTTGCCTCATTGCTGTAAAAGCTTGTCTGTTTTGTTGGGTGCATCCTGTACCTCCCAGCAGCTGTTTGAATTTCGAATTTAAATTACAAATCCAGTAAACAGTAACCCATGAAGGTTATTTTGGAGAAAGAGACTATAGGAGAAAGTCCCTAGGTTCCCTTTAAGAATAGTTAGGAGACTGTATGAAGTTTGTGAAGCTCTATAACACATTCTTAACTATTTGGGCCTACTCAATCATTTCTTTGTCCAAAAATCGCAGCCGTTGCATCCAGTGATGGTAGATATATACATATAGAGCGGGGAAGTGAAATCAGATCTTAAGTTGTTACTCAAGATGCATGTCAAGACAAAATGTAATGCCAGGTGTGAATTAATGGGCTTGAAGCTGTCCACTTATGATTGGATCATTAGGTGAAAACCTAGTCTCGGGTGGTCAGTTGGATGAGTCCCAGGGGAGTGGGTCCCTAATGAGTTTTGTGTTTTTTTGACAAATTGCACTGCATGGCATGATGTGTTTATAATTATGTGCATTTATTTAGCACTTTTCTGGTCTACCTCCTACTCAAAGTTCTTAACATCAACAGTTGCCACATTCCCCCATCCATTCACTCAAACATTCACACTAGTGGCAGAGGCTGTCATGCAAGGTGCTGACCTGTTCATCAGGACGGATACGCTTTCTTACCAAAGCACACACATGCATGCACACACACACATTTTTATTCTATTCCACGCTGTCCCTTTATTGTTAATCCCT
>OMLP01040105.1:0-30522 GCA_900302685.1 Spondyliosoma cantharus | reverse complement strand
TATCATACAGAGCATGTGAATGCAGAGCATCACTGCAGGTTAGCCCATGGGCTGCTAGTCTGCTCTCATATGCAGTCTGTGTGTGTGTGTGTGTGTGTTGTGTGTGTGTGTGTGTGTGTGTGTGTGTGTGTGTGTGTGTGTGTGGACCAGTTCTCTCATCAGCGAGCCACTTATGGCTGCAAGACAGATTTCGGACACTGTTGCACACATTCCTAGAAGATTAACCAGCAGCAAAGATTAATGGAGTACTCAGGTCAGATTTAACCTTCTGAAATGCTATGAATGATGTTACATTGTTTTTAGATGTAGATGAATGAATGAACAACCAGCATCATCAACGCAGTGGTTTGTTGTTTCTTCAACTCTTGTTACCCGAAGTTGACACTACGTAGTACGTACTGATAAATATCTAAGTGTAACCTTGGAAAACTTGTCCTCCTAATTGTTGTTATGGGTGAGGGGCATACCCAGACAAGTAAACAGCTTTTACATCTGCAAATGCTTCCCATTTTTGATTGATCTCAATGAATGTCATATGGCCAATTCATTTATTTTCACCAGCTTGTCAAGGTATTTATGCATGTGTATGTGTGGAGGTATGTGTTCCCATGGCCCTTGTAGGCTTAGTCTAGCTTTAATCAGCTCAAGGACCTGGCCTCTCGCCCTACTGCTCAGATCAACCCTAACCCTGAAGGGTTAAGAGGATCCACGAGTCGCTCAGACCCCAACCCCAAGAACTGGCCATGTGGGAGAGAGGGACACTGGCTGCTTGCGCTGTCAATTGACTATAGATTGAACAATATATTGGCTTTGATGATAACATTGTAGTCAAATACACAAATACAGGCATAATATACTAAAAAGATCGTTCTGTGTAATTCTGTATTGTTTTTTATGTCATAAAACATTTTGACCTCCCTCCTTATGTGGATTACGAAAGTTTTTTAATTGGCATGGGAGTGAGTAGATAATGACAGAATCAACATTTTGCTCCTTTACATAGTTTCAAGCTATGTTGGCTCCAGCGTTCCCCTGGAGGATAGGAAAAACACAATTCAAACTGAGAGTGCCCCTCACATTACCAGGGAAATGGTTGTTGGTAATGTAGGATTTCAGCATGTATTACAGAGCGAAACAACTGCTTCGGGCCTTTGAATATCAAGTGTGAGTGCTCAGCTGCTATAACAATAGAGGTACTACTGTTTCTGTTAAAGTTCTCAAATGCAACTTTGTTTTAAAAGGAGAATTGATTGAACTGAAATTTCACTAAAGATTTGGTCTAAGTAGATAAGCAAACGAGTGCTTCTTTGTAAATGTGGTGTGTGTGTACCTCTGAGCTTGGATAATCTATCAGTCTGCAGGCTTTTCCAAATAATTTCTCCCTGCCGTTGGTCAGAGTGTCTTTGATATCTGAACCTCTGTCAGGTCCCCTGCAGGCTTAGACGCTCATAATCATGTCCCCTGATGTAAGTCAAGCCTTGTTTGCAGCACACTGACAAGAGGGGCTGATTACAGCTACGCCTCTTTTTCCTGTCTCCTTTGCTGCCTTCTTCCTGTCTAAACGTTGTGTCGCCGGGGAATTGGCAAGTTACCGCAATAAACTGTCTACAACTACTGGTTACTTTCATGAAAGGAGATTTGGTTAAAGATTTCATTGTCTTTTGTTTAATTAATTTGTTATGAAGTATCCATTTACAATATGGGAGTTTTTATGAAAATCCAACCTCAGATATTTGATGTTTTTTTGTGAAGATATAATATTTAACATTTCTGAATTCAAATTCCAAAACATTGTTAGAGCTTTGCTTGAATATTTTTTAATAGTTTAGTATTGACAACATCCAAGATGTCTCAATGTTCAAACCCAGAGAAATCTCAAATGTTATTTGTAGGTAATTCGTTTCATTTGGTGCCTGGCGCTATAACTACCAGGAGAGAGTCAGACTGTGAGGAAGAA
Organism: Spondyliosoma cantharus; assembly: GCA_900302685.1. Classification (NCBI taxonomy): domain Eukaryota; kingdom Metazoa; phylum Chordata; class Actinopteri; order Spariformes; family Sparidae; genus Spondyliosoma; species Spondyliosoma cantharus. The sequence continues at coordinate 28,565 of OMLP01040105.1, read as the reverse complement.
AGTCAGTGAAAAACGCATAACATAACATGAATATAACTTTAAAACCTTTCATTGTCCATGAACATTTCTGCCTGAGTCACGTAGATAGATTTTCATCAGAAATGGTGGTTATTTAACAATGAACTCTCATGAAACATAAACAACATTTAACATTGTTAAATGTTGTTAATGTTGTTAAATGTTAACATTTAAACATAAACTCTCATGAACCCATGCTATTTACATCTTTTGTTGTGTTTGTTTTTACCCTAGTGTAGTGGTAAATATTATACACCTTGCTTTTAATTATTGACAAAAGTCGGTCATTGAACTAAATTTTCTGTTGCGTTACCGAACAATTATCTTACATAGTATATAGCTAGGGGTTGTTATTGGTGACCATACTGTATTTCATTCTGTCAGCCTGTCTCACAAATGCACTCTAATGCAACATCAGTTAGTGGCCTTTCAACTGCATCTGACGCTTGGTATTAGCACCCATAAATCATCTGTGAGGAAAATTAAGGTAAAGTGTTTTGCCTTGAAATCAAACTGCATCTTTTGTTAGATTAATGATGTTTGTTTGCTTATGACTGCACAACTTTGTGTCATTGAGATCATATTACAATTACGATACATCTCCCATATAATGGAGCTAGAAACGCATTGCATCATATTTTCATAAAACCCCAAATTCTGTATGTCTTTCTCTTTCTCTGATATGTTTTGTGCAGAAGAGTGGCTGTACACCTTGGCTTTCATTTTACAACATCTAAACACAAAAAATGAAGGAGAAGAAAGCATGTTTGACTGTTTCCTCCTACAGTCTGATTAGCTGCAATCAGGATTAAATGAAAATCTCTGTCTGGTTGCACATGTGCACACTGAGGGGAAATTTGCACTGGAAATGGCTGATGAGGTGCAAGTGACATCACAGATTGTCTCATCAGTAACAGGAAATGGAATTTCCTTTAAGTGTTACTGAATACAACTGCCAAATAGATCTAAATCTAAACTTTTTGTAAGCATGACAATTCTCGAAGCACTGGTTGCTGGTCTGCTTTTTGGATTACTTATTGACACATTATCTTTATTAGTTTTAAGTACACATTTTTCACATCATAGTACATTTCTTTGACCTCTGAGGCAGCCCTCGTGTCCTTGTTTGACAGCTGTAACATGATACATCATGATGTGAAGACCATATCCTCATATGATACAGGATAATTCACATAAGTTGATGTAAAAGTTTACACATTAAAGTGTGTTTACAGGTCTCAGATAGTATTACTGTATGAATGTGAGAAAATTAGCATAAAGCCTAGTGTGGCTCCAAAGGGAGTTAAATGTAATCGGATCGATTCTTCCAGTGAAGTCTCTCAGTGGCTAAGTTGTGTTGTGGGTAGTGTGGGCACCAGGTTTTGAAAAGCAGTCCACTGGTCCAGCAGTGCTCTCCAATGTTGGACTCGCTATGGACAGTTTAAAAATAAATGTTTGAAAATCGATGCAGAAGAACCAGAGCTATCACCTTTTTAGTCTAATCACTCTGCTTAGGTTTCAAAACCTGGCACCTACAATACCCAGAAGGCCAGTGAGTGACTTCACTGGAAGAACTTATCGGATTACATGCAGCTTCCTCTTTGGCCACAAAAGGCTTCATACTTGATATTTAGGCTTTACATTTATCTTATTGAAATGAAATACAGATCAGCTCAATTTACTAAATATTATCTGATGAATGTAATGAAGAAGACTGATTTAAACAACACTTTATTTGCAGAGAGGGTCGCTAACTCAGATGTTATGGAAATGGTTTCCTGGAGTGTGACCTCGACTGAAGGTTAATGCTGAGCCACAACCTCAGAGTTATCCTGCTCACCTCCACCTCTCACCCGCTGATTTGCTGGCTTTCTAGTCCAAACATGAATGTGGTGATTGTGTTGGCTAGTGTTTGCCTTCACTGAATCTAACCACCTTAAAGACTCCTCACTGGCTACTGTCTGGTCATGCCCTCAAGCAAGCTTTTTTGTCAGTGTCTCGGGTGTGTCCTTCTTTAGTTAAAGAATAGGATGTAGCAAAATGTCTGGTAAATCACTGAACACCCTGAATAACAGCACTGATTTCAGGGTTCTGTTTGATTGAGCATAGCATGAGCAAAAATCAAACAGTAATGCTTGTGTATGAAAGGAAATGCACATTCACTTTCTGCTGTCCATGTTTACATAGGTGGTGTGGATCAATGGCTAGCTACACCCAGTAGTATGTGGTTTAGGGTTTGCTTTATTTGAGTTCATGGTCAATGACAATCTGCATCTTGCAGTGAGAGATTTAACCCTCGCTCTCGCTCTATTGAGATTCATCTTTGATGATAATCCGTCTTTCACTGTAAGATGAATGAAGTAAATCTCTAGACAGTATTATGAGATTTACTTTGGCTCCACAGTATGTAGTAGATTAGGAAGTTGTTCCTTGTTTCACACTACTTTTAAATTAACTATCATACTTGAAGATATGTCTGGGTGATAATTGTTTGTTATTAATTGTTGTAGATGATAAGTGTTTCTTCACAGATTCTAAAATCTATTAGAATATACCAGAGCTACTTTCTTACCCATCAGAGGTAAGAATCTTAACAGCCTTAATGTTTCACTGTGTTGTTTTCACCATTCTTTCCATGTAATTGTAAAGCAAACAATGCTATGAACTCTATACATAACATATATGTCTTTGTTGAAAGGTAGGGCAATGTTTACCTTGGTGGTACTTTGATCCATATCATTTCATAAAGTCTGTGCAATTATCACCCAGTCCAAATTAAGGAGTCACATTCATTGTGGCTTCAAGGTGTGTTAGAGTGATTTATGATTGCTTTGAGTAATTATTTGCATTGAAGTGCAGATGTGCCGACATGAATCAAGAATATCAGAAAGATTTTAATTGGTTTTGCTGAACAGTGAAACAGTTTTCAAAGCTAGAATTGTCTTTCCGACATTTAGGCAGAGTTCAAATGAGCAGGGCTGAAAAGTATTTAATGTCTACAGTATGTTATCTCTTCAAGGTCTACTTTCATTGGGTTGTTTGTTCTCTGTCTATAGTATGGCTACAGTGGGATGTTTTTTTAATCAAAGGTTAGTTTTAAACCAGGAGTCTGGTCTTCTTGTTACTTCAGTGCACTTAACTTCCTGCTTGTTGCACACTGCAGGTATATTTTTATATCCATTTTTATTTTTATTCTTATTATTCGCTATTTAAAAACACAGCTTATCCATTCAGCTGCATTTCCCCATGAGCAAACTTCCTCCATGAACTCATCTAAATGATCTGATCCTATTACATTACCAGTCCGGCCTTGTTTTATAATACTTTAGCAACAGAGTATCAAGCAGCAGCCTTTGGCAGAGTGTTCGGTAGCTCAGCCCGTCATTTTATGTGTACATAGAGTCAGACAAACACAGAGTCAGGCTTATCATGTTATTGAGTTCAAGGATATGGGAGCCTGGGATTGTTTGGACTAGTTTCTCAAGATTTCTTGCCTTTGTCTGACCCTCTCACAGATGTTATAGTGGTAGCACTGAACTTTCTGCAGGCTTCCTCTTATCTTGTTGTCGTGATTGTGTGTGTGCTTGTGTGTGTGTGTGTTTGTGCATCAAAGGTTATGCCTCATATTTGAGATGAAATGTTAGCATTTTCATAAAAAACATGAAACTGTCTACCTCTATGTTTTGAAATGATACAATTTATACATACAAATGAATAGTTAGTGGTAAATTCAGTTACATTGCAAAAAGGAAATCACAGTATCTGTGAACTCTGGCTAGAGTTAATAATATTGTTTGTTTCTTGCATGTTGTGTAAGGTTTTAAGAGCTCAATTCTTTAATCCATTAACCCCGACAGAACAGTGACTGTGAAGCAGAACAATAATCAGTATGACTATAGCAATTGATCTTATAAGGCATGTCAAACACAAAGTAAATACTTAAAAACATTTACTTCAAAAATACATTTGTTTGATTATCAAACATGACTGCGAGCAGGCATTGTTTACATCTTGTGAGTCTGTGTGTCCTCATGGCAAAATGTGGTACCGGTAACATAGCATCCAAAAACCTAAAATAATCAGACCACAGAATTATTATTATTATATAAAATATTATACAAAACTAATTCACACGTTCACAAGATACCAATCTTTTGTGAATTTCGCCAGCTGTCTTCTCTGCACCAAATATCAAGCTTCCACGCATTAACTTCCAGGGATGATCTCGTTTTCATGGAGCCAGACATGGCGTGCATGGAGGGGAGGTGCTGTGTGTGTGTTTTGTGTTTTTGTGTGAGATGCGTGAGTGAAAGCGAGATGGAGGTTGAACAGGGAAAGGAAATGATGTGCAGCTGAACGAATACACTGCGTTTTTGAATTGCGTAAAAAAAAACAACCCAAAAAACAAAACGCAATATGTGGCGGTCAGTGTTGATTCTGTGGTGCACCGCTACAAATTAGTCAATGTGTGGGAAACACTACATGAATACTGAAGTACTTGCGTAATAATTTAGTAATGGCTAGTTAGTACTCATGGGTCACAATGTCACTGTAACCATCAACCTGAACACCTTATGATTGTACATTGTATCATTGTAATCCTTGACCATCAAAACATATATGGAGACATCACCTTTTCTGTGTTATCATGTTTGGTTTGGTAGATATGATGCAAAATACATCACTCGGCAGCTGGGGAAAGTAAAATGGACGCCATGGCCTTCACAAAGCATATTTGTAATGGCTAACCTGGTACAGTGTGACCCTCCTCCTTTAAATGATATTACTAAACATCTGGACACCTGGACGCTCGTGAAGTTTAGCATCACTGAATATATGAGGATATACTTGCAGTATTACTTTTCAGTGTGTTTGAAATCATTCATTTCTCAGGTTTTACTTTTCAGTCTTGGGATAGCAGTCCTTTTGGATAAGGTCTCAATTGATTCACTCAGTTATCTCAGTCAGAAGTGAAAATTAAATTAGCAAGTACAGAAGACAGTGGATGAGAGTGCAGTTATGGAAATGACTTCCGAATGCTACTAGTCGATGAAGGTCTAATTGCAACATGTGCATTGAGCTATGGAAGCTAAGATTTGCACCTCTCTGTGTTCCTCTTCAGCAGAGGTCAGCGGTCACATCACCAGAGAGCTGTGAATGTGTAGCTGCTTTGTTCTCTCCTTCAGTTTTTTTTTTTTATTTGTCTAGCCTAAATTACACACATGCATGCACATAACCCACACATATCTAACATGGCACAAACACACCCCCTCCACTCCTTTCTTTCTCTCCTCTGTAGTCATAGCACCAGTTGTTTCAACCTTTTACATTTCTGAAGAGAGCTGGCCTCCACTACCCCAAGCTGATGCTTCAACCCAAGTTGATTTCTAACATCTCTTATTTTTAAGTCTAAATGGTGTCGTCAAGTATAAAACAGGAGCAAATTCACTGATGAATCCCAGTCAAATTGTTAGTGAATTTCAGCTTATATAAAAGTTGCTTCCTGAAGTCTCTGCTAGTTGCCTGGCAGTCGCTCAGAATAAAGAAATTGTTTGGCACATGGCGCGTCTTAAAACGACAAATAGTTGTTTTTATACTTTGGTCTGTGTGTGAATTGAACAAACAAGTAACGTAACATGTCAATAATTGGGGTGTAGAGGTGCTGGTTCCATCTGTTGGCCAGCTCCTCTTGCTAAGTGCAATGGAAGTGGTGGTGCATGGTCGTGTGATGGAGTGGGCGGTGGTGGTGCTGCACTGAGGTTCTGTGGCTCTCCGTCACTGTCACTGTCACTGTCACTGTCTCTCCTTCTTTCCTCATTCTTTTTTCCAGCACGTTCTCTACTTCTTCCATCCACCATTATCTCTATTCCTCTGTTAACTCTCTCTCTCTCTTTTTTTCTGTATCGCTCTCTCTGGCCTCCTCCCTGCCTCTCTCACCCTTCACTCTCACCCAGTGTCCAGAAGAAAGGGGTGGTGCATTCCAAAAGCCTGGAGACCATTCCCCTCTTTCAGCCAGTGGCCCACAGAGTGACAGAGGAATTAGAATAAGAATAGCTGCCCATTCACCCCAGTGCCCCAGTGACGAGCTGGAGGGAGCGAGGGCGGGCGAAACAGAGGGAGCCGGAGGGAGGACAGGAATGAAGGGGGGTCCCGCACACACTCTGCGTTCCCATTGGTCGGCGGCGTTCCCTCTGTTTTTACATCGCTGCCGTCAGTTGTGCTTTCAAGTTTGTTTTACACATTCTGGCGCACATACAGACCACACATGTGCATGCACGCGTAAATATACACATCGGGGTCCAGGGCCTGAACACGTGCACACTCGGATACAGGATTCTACACACACATACACACTGTCAGACGGAATTGGCCTGCAGAGACAGTGTGAGCACGCAGTGCAGAGGATAGTGTGGTGACCTGTGGCTGTGTGAGTATGAAGCTACAATCAGTTATTGCTAATGATGGATCGATAATGTTGTGGATTGATTGTTTTCTTACTGCTTTACATATTAGTTTAACATCAGCTGAAGTAGTCTCTATATTTTCGTGTTTGTTTGGTGGATTATTCGTGTTGTGAAGATTTTAGAGTAAAATGTGACTTTGTGTTGTTACCACCTCTGTAGGTTGTTGTTTAACTTTAACTTAATTGAAATTGTACAATAATTGTTGCTTCTGAAGATCATAATCGCTCATCTTTATGTCTCTGTGTCTATTTTAGATCTCATTAAGTGTAAAATAAATTGTTGTGTGCATTGTAACCTTCTTGCTTTAAATTAGTCGCAAAGAGGCTTCACAATTCTTCAGAGGTCTCTCCACTCAGACACAGATTTGACACTAAGTACCCACTATGAAGCAGGGCTGTAGTGGTGAAGCCATCTTGTCTTATCTGAACTACTCTATTGCGAGTCCACAAGGGCACAGACGGATGGAAACATGTACTTATATTCTCTACCTCCAAACCTATATTGATTCAAACACAATTCATATGGTCTTCATTGTAGGGAAAATAGCAAAACCAACACAACTTAAATGTGCAAAAGAGGACACTCAGTTTTATCAGTGGACACATTTTACTGCTGTGGGTGAAATATTACTGGTATAAGTATAATCAAATATATATGATTGCTAGTTTAACTTCTTGTATTAAAATATATGTTGATCATTAACAGCAGGTTTAAAAATGGTGTTTTGAACTTGTAGGCTAATAGGAATATCCCTTAAAAATAAATTAAACCTTAACAGTTCTACCTTCTCATAACTTGTCTCTCCATCACGCAAAAGCAATGAAGTTTCTCCCACTGGACCAGCTCTCGAGTTCCACCCAGCCCACAGACTTTACATTGTGATGCTTTACAGACTTTTAAATCTTTTTTCTTGGCTAGGGGAAAGTTTTACAAATATAAAACCTCCATGAATCATAAATTCATAATAGCAAGAGTCATAATTGACCTAATTTGCAGTTAGAGGTGTTCTGTTTTACAGACGTCTCTCTAAAAATCTTGCTGTATGAGATAAATCCTTTTTGGCCGCAGGGGAATATTTTGTTTGTTGCAATACCGTAAGTGACCACTGGGTCCACTTTTTCATTCTGCTTTTTGTGATAGCTTGTGTCTCCGCTCTCTTTCCCCCTCTAAAAATATAAAATGCCTCAGTTCTACTCATCGGGCAGTGCATTAAGCAGTACTTGAACTAATGTTATGCACAGCAGTTGTAGATGAACAACTATATATAATAAGTGGGGAGTATATAAGCAATGGAGTTTATATTCAAGCTAACTTAAGCCATCAGGTCTAGGTGCAATATCATAGGCAACTGGACTTGTTTCAGTTTCTTGAAGTTCAGTTGCCTACCTTGATGACTGTGAACCTTCATCAACATCAGGCTTAAGCTAAGAAAAACATCTTGTTTTCAGCCTTGTGACGTTGCATTTTTATCTTAGGACCAGTCAGTGTGGGGTGGGCATGTCTGAACAGCGTAATCTAAACATTAGCAAGGACCACAAGTAAAACACATTTTGTATGAATAGTGATAAAGTGAAAGGTATTGTCGTTCCTCATACCTGAAGTTAATATTAGCATACAGCAGCTGCTTTAAGAAAACAAATAGCTTGTTATGGTTGCAGTCAAAGACTTAATACACATATAAATCCATTGAAGTGAATGTTGAGATGTTGTAGGGTCCCTTCCTGGTGCTTCAGCCTTTGACAGTGTCAGTGTGGGGCCACGTCGACCTCTCATTGCTAAGCTGAATGTGAAAAATGCTTTCCAGCAGAGACCTATTTTAAATCACAAAGCTGAATCAGTGTGTAAGGTTAAACTGTTTGACAAATTATTTAAAGCTGAATAAGTTTGATGTGTCATTTGTCACACAACAAAGCACTTCTCCATCTGACAAAAATGTCTGATTTAGGCTGAAAAAGCAATCCTGGCTGTGAAGTCTTTCAGTCAGTCTGTCGTCTTTCCTTCCTGTAACCACTTTTACTTGTCTCAGAGGTCAGAGATGAACAGTGTGTGTGCTGGCTTGTCAATATGTGTGCTGACACACAAACACACATACACAGTGCTCTGTCCTATTCAGTGAGCAGATCTCTGTGTTTGTGCAGCCTGTGTATACAAGAGGCCTTTTCTTTCCTCTGTGTCACAACACAATCAAGACCCCTCGGCCTCTGAGAAAAACCCTTGAACTACAATACAAAAGCTTAAGAGCATTATAGTATTTATTATATTTACTGTAAACAAACAATAGGATTATCGAGACCTGGAAAAGTTTTCACCATCTGTTTTTATATCTGACAATGGTAGATTAAAGTTAACGGCCATGCAAACAATCACTTCCAATTTCTGGGATATGTACTATCAATTTTGAGAAATTAAAGCACAACACTTAAACACTCTCTGAAATGATTTGTAACTCTTTGTTACAGCCAGAGACACCCTGGTGTCCAAGCTTCCCGGCGTCCCGATGCCCATCATGGCCGTCTATCTGAGCCTCTTCATGCTGGGTGAGTAGAAGTCATAGATCAGTTTTGTATTTTTTGGTGTAGGGATGCTGTCACATCTCAAATCTTGGGGCTGAGACCACCTGAAAAGGAGCCTTTATTTTGATTCCAAATTGACTCAAATGTATGTGAATGTGAACCAACAAGACTCACTAAATAAATAAATACATGAATAAACATTTCTGTTGAATGCCACAATCATACAAACACAAGCTTGCATGACTGTGTTGAATGTCATTCTTGTGAGATACAATACAAGAATAATTGTCTTTTGTGTTTTTGAGTTTACTGTTAGGATGTGAAGAGATATTATAAACAAATATGACAAAAGATGGCTCTAAAATAAATGACAAAATCCTACTTTTAAGATTACATGAAAACTAAGATCATTTGGTTACCCTGGTGATATGACCATCAGCAGGTGGGTGAAGGCACCTTCCTAGGTTAAAACAGCAGTGTGTTGTGCTCTTGTCCTACTCCATATACAGTGTAGCATTACGATTACACATTTTGATTTTTTAAAAGAAAGATCCTGCTGCTACCTTTGGATGTCATGTAATAGTAAAGAGAGAAAAGCCTAAGATCACTGGCTTTTGAAGGCATGTCTGATGTCTAAGTAAAAATGTCATCATCACATAGAGACCAGTGTCACACTTGCTGTACTTTCAGCAGCAGGACATAGTGTTATCGTTCAAATAAAAACCCATGTTGTGTGTCACGTGACTCGCTCGTCAGTCCCTCCTCAGTGGTGCAGCAACAGCAGGGTTGCATGTAAAATGTGTTAATTATTACCGAAGCCGCTGTGAACAGCCTTTCTCATCATAAAGTATGTCCTGTTATTACCTCAGTAGGCTCACAGCAGATGGAAATCCTCACACCTCACGTTCTCTCCCTGTACATTGTCATTCAATCATTATTATTAATCTATCATTATTTCATGCACATTGATCACAGGATTGAGCTGTGACCACAGATGTTTGTTCTGGATTGTGTTTACTTCAGGAAACAGGTGAAAGACTTTAAGTGTCAATTTAACTCTCCTTTGCTGAGTTGGCACCACCTTTCTGTCCAGTCAAAATGAAGGGGTGACCCTAAATGATAATAATAATAATTATGTCATACTTGATTTGCACAAAACAGAGAAGGATCACATTACACTGCTTCTTCAGTGATATTTCAGCAGTGTGGTTGCTTTTGTCTAGGACCAAGTTATGGCTCCACACATTACTTTCTGCGACATCCCCCGAAAAACAATTTTAACTACTTAAAGTCAATGTCAACTGGCCCAAAATGAAAATGTGCTAAATGTTTACGTTGTTATCATCATCTGGAGTTAAAGTTGAAAGTATTAGCATTCAAAGTACTTTTACCTCGAAAGTCTACTCAGCTGAGGTACTTCAGTACATTTATGTAAACTTTAATGTTGTCACGTTAAATAACAATTCAATGTTTAATTTTCACATTTTGTTAATCTAACAGAAACTCTCAGTCCTGTTGTGCGCTTCGCCTGAGCTCCATTAGCTCTTTTAGCCCTTTTAGCTCAATTAGCTGAAATTAGAGATTAGAAATTTCAGTAAGATTTCTATTCATCCCAAACATACAGTATTAATTATCATCCCTGTCATAATGATACAATTGGGGTGTAAGATTATGCACATACAGAGTAGGATGAGGCCATGGTTTTATTTTGGTATGCACAAGAGCTCTCCATCAATGTACAGTTTGTCCGTCTCCATGTACGCTCACCTATTATTTATTTCCGCTGTCTCCTTTCAGACTGGGTTCAGTACTTTGCAGTGCCCTTTTTCTTCAAGTTGAAACTGATCAAAACCAAATTTACTTCTTTGTAACCTATGACTAGGTATTTCTGTTGAAAATGTGTTTACTTTGCAGTGATTGGTCAGGGTCCTTTAGTTGAAGTTTCACTAACATGGTCAACTCTTAATTATGATAGTTATATTGTTTACATTGCCCTTTGGAAGTTTAAGGTGAGTTTATTTAAAGTCTTTGTTAATCTTTGTCTCAGGGTTGTTGGGCGCATTACCAGGAATATAGGAGAAAATCAGATTTTAAGATTATGTTGCTATTTTATGCTTTAAGTTTGCAAGTCCAGGATTGTTGTTTTAGTGAGTTAGCTTTTGACATTTTCAGTCTGTTTGGTTAGAGTTTTGATGCATGGTGAATGTAATGTGACTGCCGTCAAATTCAAAAGTAGATTGGAGCTTTTTAATTTCTTCATGAAGCAACACAGGAAGAGACAGTTTTCTTGCCTCAGCTATAGCCGTGGTTGGAGGCATTATGCTTTTGTTTGTCCATCCATCCCATCATTGTGACGGGGATATCTCAAGAATGCCTTGAGGGAATTTCTTCAAATTTGGCACAAATATCTGCTTGGACTCAAGGATGAAGTGATTAGATTTTGATAATTAAAGGTCAAGGGTCAAGGTCATTGTGACCTCATGGCTTTGCATCTCATGAATGTGAAGTCTTGTGTATTGAGAGAATTTGGCCAATTTAGCATACATTTCCAATTAGATTAGATTTTGGTGGTCAAAGGTAATTATATTTTTTCGTTTGGAAAGTTTGGTGCATGTGGCGTTGCCATGGTTAGAGTCCATGTTGTTGATGGTGTAAGCCATACATACAGGCTTCCAAATTAAATAAATCTGCTACTGCAAAGGCAATCAGTTCCGCATGAAATGTAGGAGATTAATTATATGAGTTTTTTTTAGTCAGTGGATTATACTTGTATGAAACATCTGGACTTGCTGCCTCCTGCTGGAAACAGGCTGCCGCTATGTTCAGTTTCACCTCTGAATTCCGTTTCTCTCGATACTCACATGCTTATTCATTTTGAAAGGGCAACGGTCAATGGGGAAACTCAACTAGAATGGACTGTCATTCTGTCTATGCTGTCAGAATTAAACATTTATTTTCCCACAATCGAATACCTAAATTCAGTCTTAGGTGCAAATCCCCGTTGGTGCAGGTGCTTAAAAAGTTGGAAATGTCCCATTATCATCATACATCACACTTTCAAAAAGGCGGTTGTCCACTGAAGCGTTAGCCCTTTTCACACAGACACACGGTGTGTAATTGACACAGCAAGCCGGATGATCCCCGCACTCAGAGGGCAGTTAGCATGGTGCTATTGTCATCTATCCACACCTGCTGTCCAGTGTTGACATTTGTTGTGATGTGCAACAGCTTTCTAGCAACAGAAAAGCTCATTCAAGCTCATGATCTTTGAGCTCTTGTGGTCATGCAAATGCAGGTTTATTACTTCAGCCTGTAGGATGTGGAAACTCTGAGAGAACCTGGGGTATTTGTGGAATGTGCAGTAAATGATGGACTACTGACAGCAGCGCTGGATCTGAGGCAGAATGGGTTAATTGGTGACTGAGGACACACACACACACACACACACACACACACACGCTTTGTTTAACTGTTTCTGTGTTTTGGCTTCACTATAGTGATTTTATAAAGTCTTGTCTTTAACTTTAGCCTCCCACACACACTGACATGGAGACTGATTATTATACACACAGGTATCTGGGTCAGTCTCTATGTTAATTATTAACTGGGTAAAGACTGTACTCATGTGTGTTAAGGTTGGAAACTGCCAACTTAAAGCTGCAGTCTGGAGTTTTGAGAATAAAGTGGACTTAGCCAGAATATTTGAATGATACAGCTCCCAGGTCCCTCCTTCTTCCTCTTTGCTGCTGCAGCCCTGCCTTTAAAGCCCCTCCCCACAGAGGAGCCTGCCGTGCATGAGCAGGCTTGTAACCATGGTAACAGAGGATGCCAGATAACCAAGAAGGCACATTCAAAATAACAACATAAGCATAAAGTACGAAACTGAACTCCAAGCGCTGGTCATCTCCTGCATGGACTACTGCAACTCGCTCTTGGCTGGACTCCCAGCCTCTGTGACTAAACCGTTGCTGCGTATCCAGAACACTGCAGCGTGCCTTGTTTTCAGTCTACCCCCTCCTCCGTGACCTCCACTGGCTTCCTGTTGCAGCCCGCATCCGATTCAAGACGATTGTTCTGGCCTTCAAGTCCTCTAAATACTGGTCAAACCACACGCCCCAGCGCAAGCACTAAAACTAAAATGTAATTGTAAACAGAAGAGAAAGAACAGCAGAAAGATTTCTGAAACTAAACAGCTTTTTAAACTCAAACTGAAAGAGCTTAAACATATCAATCAACCTATATTTCTAGTGTGCACAGGGAACAGGCTGGCACCTGATTCAGGTAGAATTCGACTCTTTTAAGATCAAAGAAAATAAGATAAAGCATGCTCAGACTAGGTAGTTTAAATTAATGGCTTGAGTTGAAAGTTCTAATATCTTATACTTTAATCTGCTCCTAAATATTGATAATATATATTATAATTGTAGAGGCGAAAGAACAGTTCATAGTGATAAATACAGTTAAAAATGTTAAAAGCATACTAGAATCCATGTTTTATGTGATTTGGTACATGTTGATAAAAACGTGTACTTTGCCTTTAAGACCGTATACGTGCGCCAGATATTCTGTTGATTTTGATGACGTTGAGTCAGTGCTTGAGAGCTATGGAAGCAAACTGTTGTCTTATCTTGTTTTCAGTGATTAGTAATTAGTTACAGCAAACGTATTAGCCAGCCACATTCAGTTGTAAGTCAGTGGAATTATAACTTTGAAACTGAGTAATAAACAGAGATTTTTTCTGAAGTGGACTTTTGTTGAACTGTATAGCCAGAGCTTAGCTACGGACACTGCCTGTCGAACGTAACTTCTTGCTAGCAATAGACAACCGAGTAAGCCATTGCAAGATCTCAAGACAATTGAAACCTCTACAATAATAGAGATTCATTCTGTATGCAGCTTATAAAAGCTGTCACAGGGTGTAATGTTTTTGATGGTAGATGAGCCGGTTTGTTAAAAGTTGTGGTGAACTATTGCAACCTTGACATGTGATCTATGAGATGTGCAGTGCAGAAACACCTCTAGCTGACGAAACAACAAAAAACCTGGATGTCAGAGCTTGTCAGTCATTATCATCGCTGAATGCTGGATGTGAAAACCCTCTGCATGCTTGCGTCCACCACGCTGACACCTGGGATGGGTTCTCTAATGAATAACATTTTACACTCTGTCCCTGCATTCCTGCCATAGTCCTATATACAGGAGGGAGATGTCCCAAGGTGTGTTTACATGTATCTCCTCCCCTTTGTTTATCTGTTTTGTGTGTGTGTGTTACATTGCCGTGTTCTACACTCTAATCAAATACTAAAGCAGCTGGTGTCAAACAACATCCGTCACTCACTGATGCTCTTGTGCAAAATACACAGTATCCTTCTTGTGTTTGTCAGGCATATTTTTCGGTTTGTTTAAATGATTCTGAGCAGGTTCATTATTTTTTTCTCTTGCCTCTTAAATTTCAAAATGTCTTGAAAATTAGAGATCGTATCTTCTCGATACTGATGCCTGAGCTTACGTATTGGCCGATGAAGAGTACTAATTCATATGGACTTAAAACTATTGCACAAATACAGACGAGGTAAACGTGACAGAGTGTGTGTATGTATCTAATCTTGAGTTTGAATGAGCCTTTCAAAGCTCCTCTCCCCTCTGGTGCTACATGTGTGTGATTGTTGTGCTGTATAGTCATCTCAGCACTTAAATTTGTAGGTTCTCATGTTTAAAATATCTCACAAGCACACTCTAATTGCGACTAATCTGTACAATATATGAATGGAAACTATGTAGTAATGCGTTAAGTAGTGCAAATAAAGTCATGGTGAAAATAATGACAACAGTTACAAGCATGCATGCAGTACCACTAAATGTGTACAATACATGAAAATACACATCATGATGTTCTCCATGCTAGTTGGGACAGGTAAAAACCAAGTAAAGGATATGTTTACTGCGGCCCACACAGAGAGGGGATGAACACTTCTGTCATGTCTCAGATGTCAGAAGTGTCTTCTGAAAAATGAGGCTCTTTAGCAAGTGAGTGTGTGCCTGGGTGATGATGCTGGCTATGGCTTGTAATTATCAACACAAACACCATTCTTTTCTGATGCAGCACAGTCTGACAGAAAGCTATTAGACAAAGATCTTGTGTAAATGGCCTACATTCCATACATGTGGGGTCTATTTAAACACAAACAACCTCAGTTATTAATTAAGACTGTAGGTAAATTGTGACTACTGAGGGTTACGTGTTGAGACAGAGTGTTGGGAGAGGCTGTCTGGATGTCGCTTAAATCACTTGGACTGGGTAACTCCAGTGCATACCATTGTGATAAATGTCTTGATTAACAACCAAAGCAGATTTAGAGCCACAAACCAAAGCGAAGTTAAATCAATAAAGTAGTAACCCACTGTAGACAAGTGTCTGTAATTCTGATGATATCTTTTTCGTAAATTGATTTCATGCTGCAGGGCTTTTTCATAAAAATAAATTGCGCCTTGTGTGACGTTTTTCCCTGTTACATTTTTATGTTTTTACTTTGCATTGGCAAATACAAAAGCATATACAAATGTGGTGATGGAAATTTAGTAGGTGTAAGAATAAAATCTTTCCAATCCGAAGAATGTTGTTATGGATAACAAATCAGATTAAACCACAGCTGCATTGAACTCCAGTTACTTGAGTGAGGAACTTGACTGAGACATTGATAGTTAAAGTCCAAAGTAGGGCTGGGCAATATGAGACTGTATCCACCTTATTGAGATTACTCCTGGACAATATATTCATTATCGTATTCATAATCTGACATGGTTTAACTGCTTTTCTCGGTTCAAAAGTTGATATCATTTTCGGAAGGTACCAGACTGTTTTACTCATTCCATTCTTAGTCATTATATCCACATTACTAATGATAATTTATCAATAGGTCATTTTGTTAATATTTTGTCAAAGTACCAATATTCATCCAAACAATACTGTCACAATATCGATATCGAGGTATTTGGTCAAAAATATTGTGATATTTGTTTTGTTGCCCAGTCTCTGAATTTATGAAGTTTCTTCTTTCTTTCTTTTTTTTTGCACTGTTGTTTTTGTGTTCATGGCAGGAAGATTTACATGTATGTTCTGTAAATCATGGTGCCTTATCTAGAGCAGATTATTTGACCAGTGAGTGAACCCATTGTGTAATGTCATACCTGTAAAGTGAGGTCAGGTGAGACCCAGCTGCAGCTCTCAGTCAGTTTCCCTGTTCTTGTATTCTTGAAGTGGTTGTTTGAGTAGAGTGGCGGAACCACTGGGTGTAAAGTTCAGCTTTAGAAAAGAAACATTTGTAGTTTTTCTACTTCTCTTCAAATGTGTTTATGAATGATATCCATTCTTTTTTTGCTAGCCTTGTATCTTTATATTTGATCCTTGTGTTTCAGTGTTGCAGTGCTGCCTTGTGTTTTATGTTTGACCAGGGTGTGTTTGATCTTATCTACAGTCCACAAGATTGCCTTCCAGCCCATTTATGTGCAGTTCTGCATGGGACACAAGACATTTGTGCACCTGCCTATACAGTGTGTGTAAATAGGTGCCTCAATTCACTGTGATCCTTTTTTATATTTATGATATAGTGTGTTCATGCAGTAGAAAAACATTACAGGCTGATTGTGTGCTGGCAGGTTTATCAGCAACAATGTCAGTCAAGCATTGTTAATGTTTCACAGGAATTCAGAAAATCTGTTCAATCTTTTACTTGAACTGGAGCCAACGCATTTATACACCATTTGTGTGTGTGTGTGTGTGTGTGTGTGTGTGTTTGGGTGTGCGTGCATGCTTGTGTGTGTGTGTGTTTGCAGAAGGACTGGAGGAGCTGTACTCTGTTACAGCTTCAACAGAGAAAATCTTTTGTCCTTTATTATAGAATTAGCATAACATATGCACAGAAGTTCTTTTAAAAAGTATTCTAATGATTTTAATGATCATCAGAACAAAATCTATTTCATTGCAAAATGATTAAATTGTACAGTCAGGGAGCATAAAAACTGTAAAATCGTGATCTACATTTCCTGTTGAATGTGATTTTTTTAAAAGGCGTCATTCTTGGATATATGGTCAGCCTTGCCACGACTCTCCACCAGTTGAAATATTCACCATAATGCATTTCTTCTGATCTAAAAAAGAGTTTGCCCAAGAGCCCAATTCTCTAGACTCTGTCATTATCCTGATGATCTCATGGGCACGCTAACAACGACAGGACATGTTCTGGCTAGGATTTTCACCTTTTTGTCATAAAGCTCTCTAAAACCAGATCTGAATAAAGTGGTTAAAAGGAGGCTGGATAATAGCCCTGATTTACTCATCACAGACTCATATAACAACAATAATGATAGTAATATTATTATTATTAAAGATATTTAAAAGATAATGATAATTTGGAAACAACTACTGATCCAGAAAATCTTGTATCAGAGATTCACATTATTTTGCATTGAGGATAATTACCTGAAGACCCCAGTTTACTCAATATGGTGATATGGTGGGAATATATTTGCCTCTTCAAGATACATACTTGAGTTTTTATCCTCCCAAATATGAAAATATGTGTCAGTGAACACTCTCACAGTTGGGCTGCACAGGGCACTTGTGTTTTAGAACGCTAGAGATACTATAGTTTGTTGGATGGAGATATGCATTGTTAGACAGAGGATGCTTATGATTCCAAATGATCCGATCCAATTTTTTCCCACCATGCTTCAACATGTTGCTGCCCTGTTGTTTTGGGAACATCTACTGGATGAAAGGTCCTCCGGTATCTCTGTCAACATGTCCCGTATCACTCTGTGCACCGCTGATAGTGGAGCCGGTTTTTATGCAGGCACAGAAATCGCTTTATTTTCATTTCATATTCCATGTGGCTGAGCACTTTTTCAAACACTAATTAACAGATTTTCTGATCATTTTTTTCCGAGTAAATCACTGCTGCTAAATTTGCCTGCTTCCCCACATATTTATCTCCTTCCTTCTCCGTAGTCATCTCTATGGTGAGACCTACAGTATGTGAATTTAAAACATTTCTCTCTGTATTGTGTCATGTTCATGCAGTGTAGGCTGTGGTGGTTGGTTTGTAAACTCTGCTAAACCCCCTTTCCAAGCTTTCTAATTTCCGTTGTGTCCACATATTTTTTCTGTCCATCTTTCAGCTTTTCTTTATCTCATTGTCTTTTTCTCTGCCCCTCACTCTTGCTGTCTCTTGCATAACCCTGATGAGGCCTTTTGTTCAGATTCAACGATGCAGAGAGAGCGTTAACATGGGTGAGGGAGAGAGTTTGAGGGAGTCGGACCAAAACATGTAAAAGCGTTGTAGTTAATGTGCTTCTGTTTACAAGTTCATTATGGCAATTCATTTCTGGGATGTCAGCAATGTCTTCAAAGTTAAACCATAACAATGATCTTATTATTTATACGACACCATGTTTCTTTGTAGCCAGTCCTGCTGTCTATGAGGAGGACTAACATTTTACTGTAGATGCTCAGGGAGCACGTAGAGATACCGTGGGTCAACACTTTACTATACTGACATCTTTACTCTATAAATAAATAAATATTGGACGATTTATCAGTCTACAGACAATTTTACACATTTATCATTGTCTTCATTCCATCTACCGGTAGCTCTGCCAGATGGATCTTGTTACAAAGTGGGAAGAGCAGGGAAACTTGCCTAATTAAAGTGCAGGCAGCATATGAGCAGCAATTTCCTCTCCCCACATGTCACAACAACAACAACTCTTTATGGCATCTTCCATTGGCCCAACCCTAGATCCTACTTCCACAAATGTAGCGTGCTTTCTCTGGTATTGTAGTCATGTGTCATAGTCATTCTTGCTACAGTGGGGGAACATAAAAGTGGATGTACCGGTCATGAATAGGGCTCTTTAACTTAACTTGTTACCCCACAAACAAATGCAGTTAGTTTGAGTGTATTCTTTGTCACTACTGTAGGTATTCAGCTAGTTAGCTAGACATGTACGTTTGCAACTTACACCGGACCAGATAATTACGTTTTTCCACAGCACGGTGGGCATGTGTCTTTTGTTTGCTGAATTAAAATTCAGTGGACCACAGACAACGGCCATAGTGGAGCACTATGTAGTTTGGTGGAATACATTTTAATCAGTAGAGGGTTAGGGTTCGGGTTAAACTGAATAAACAAACTGACCTTAAAGGACAACGCAATTTCAAACGGTATTATTTTGTTTATATGTGGCGGACCCGGCCACAAAGATCATTCTGGGGAGCTTATTTCCCTCTGAGAACAGCCTGTTTATTCAGTTTTGGGTAAGATAGATATTTCTGAATTTGTATAATCACCTCATTGATATTGTAAATATAAAAATTCTGAATTTGAATTTCTTCTCCAAAATGACATAGTGCCCCTTTATCCAACAGAAAACACATGGATGCTGGTCCTTTAAATGATGTGCTTATTTCTTATAAAGTGGTATCAAGAACACTTTGGATACTTATGAAGCCTGAACTGAATCCAGTGATCTTTAGCTTGAAGCCATTGCTCATAACCACTATTGTAACTAACTATTGTAATGATAACAACTAATCATTACTAACTTTTAAATTACATGATGTGATTACAATTAGATGTTCTCACTGGATTTCAACATGATTATAACTTCACATTTAAAGTTGGTAGCGCACTAAGTAGGATAATAATTCGTGATTATAATAAAGTACAAATGTTATCCTTTGTTTCTACCCTCCTCTCGCAGCTCTCAGTGTGTTTGGACAGGAGCTCCCGTCAGGCCCTCATGGCTGCACGGAGGGAAGCTGTTACCCTGCGACAGGAAACCTTCTAATTGGACGGGGTGTCAACCTATCTGCCACCTCTACTTGCGGCCTGGCCGAGCCTGAGCACTACTGCATCGTCAGCCATCTGCAGGTCAGGACTCACATTAACACACAGTCAAGATGAGGTACAATAAGTTACACTTTCAGTGTCCACAGTCCACGTTTACTCTATGAGCGCCGGCAACTGAGAATAATGGCTGATTCTGATTTTCCTGTTACAGCTTCTTGCTAATCAAAGGCTAATCATGCGTCTTTCTCTTTCAAGTGCAGTTTTATGTTACGTAACTTTCATTGATTATTCCACTTTTGGCATTTTAATGGCTGCTACAATAAAAGCCCAATTTTCCCTGTGTGTGAACGTTTTTCATATACCTTCAGTTCAGCCCTCCCACCTGCCTGTTCGGTCTCTCAGCACCCTGCCACAAACCCCTTTACAATGTTGTGGCACCCTGTAGTCAATGCAAGGCAAAATGGGATGGCTTGTTTGTTCTCTCTTTCATGCATTCATCCATCTTCATCCTTCAGTCTCCACCTTTCCATCTTCAATTGTTCATCTGTTCGTCTGTTTGTCTGTAGCTCGGTTTCCATGAGCAAGTCCCCCTGACGCCTTTCAGTATCAGGCCCCAGGTGTAGACACACAAGTCAGCCACACCTTAGTCATACACACACTCCGTCTCTCACTGTTTTCTCCTTGAATGACTCAGTGACAAAAGTGTCAGAGTGCCAGTGATTACCAGTCAAAGTTGACCACAAGAGAGGAAACACATGTCATTTCTAGTTTTTTTTTTGTTTTTGTATTTTCAAAGCTTGGCTGATATGATTTCAGATTTTGATTCATGTTTGATCCCAGTTTTTACCTCATCAATAAGTTTGTTATTCTGTAATCCAGTTCACAGAATGCTCTTCCTTAGTGCGTGGAGGGGCTGCTGTATGCATGTCGTTTAACATCTCCATCAAAGTAGCGTTCATTATAGCTGGTTATCAGTGAACTTGGGGTGCAGAAAATGGGATCAGAGTTTGTTTTTGGTTTGTTTACAGCCTCTAATAATGCAGTCTTTGTTGTTTTAACATGATGTTCCATGTCAGCCTTCTCTTAAAAGACCTCTCAGGGCTCTCACCAAGGACTTCATGAAGTCACTGGAATTTGTTGCCATCTGCAAGTGGCTGATCCTTCTCAGACACAGTGTAATAATCCCACACCACCTACTTTTGTTTGAAAACAAAAACACGTTGTCAGAGACGTGGAGAGATTAATGCACAGTCCACAGTGAGACGGGGCCGGACATGGCGTGTACCCAGTGCAAATTGAATGAGGTGTAACAGATTAACAGCGACCACTGATGCCCATGTTATTCAACACACGCGTATTGTCCTATACCATTGTTAGGCAAATAAATTGGTGCATCCCTTCTCATTAACAGTTAGACAGCTTTAATTTAGACAACATTTAGACATGTGTGCTGCTGGAATATACAGTAAATGGCAGCAGAAAACAATTTAACAAAGAATGAAGCAAAAATGTTTTAAGATCTTACCCTAAGGCCCCGCCCACTTCCAGCATGAATCCACACATATTATTTTGTGATATTTTGTGTAATAAACCGACACAGATACAGCTATACATAGAGATTGTAACTTTGTTTTACACTCTTAGTTCACACTTGTGTGATGCAAGACAACATCCTGTCACAGTCTCTCCTTCGCCTCTACAGTATGCAGTTCTTGCTTTTCTAACTCATCTAACTTTCTGAAATAAACCCAGATGTGTTCACTGTCACATTGACCTCCATTTCTCATGTGTTTTCATGCAACTACATGTATGCGCTTGTGTTTCCATTGCCTCAGGGCAGGAAAATAAAACAGTGTCAACTTCCAGGTGAACATGATTGACATTCTCTGATGGTGAGAGGCCCTCTGTTACAATAAGGGGCGGGATATGGTGACAACATGTTGTGCCATAAATCCAGGTGCTGGTCTGTTGGAGGCCCAGACCGAACATTTGTCTCACAGCTTTTAAATGTCCACAAGCTCATCAATCATTTGTGTTTGACATCCTTCTAGCTCCTTTCTTTTTTATTCCTTGTGAGACAGCAGTGTTTTTAGGTAGCTACTGCAGAGCCGATTGCATTGAAGACATTTAAAAGGCCCCTCATTTGGTCCTTACACCCACCTGGAAGAGTGAAACTAAAGTGTAACATTAGGCAAGTGTCAATGGCAAGAGAAGTAAAAAGAAAAGGGAAGAAAAATGGGATGGTAAATGATGAAAAAGAAAAGGATGTTGCAGAGGTAGTCAGAGACATGGGATCAACAGAGACAACAGATACTGTAGTAATAGCAGGGAAATCAGTTTAACAATTGAAACTAATTCTCTTTTGACATTGGAAAAATGATCCACTAAGTCTTCTTTTTGTCTTCACTGGGAATCGCTATTTATTCTGGTGTCAAATAACTGCAGATCGGCAGTGATTGAAGAGCCAGGCTCCCGCACATTTTTTCCCTGTTCCACCTCGATAATAAGAAGTTTGAAGTTGCGGATGCTTCTTCAGACAGTGTTGAGTTTTAAGTGTAAAGGAGTCTGAAGTAAAAGATATTAAAAAGGAGCAACCATAACATTGTCACTTGCCTCCATGCTGCTTTCTACTGTTCCCTATTTTCTAGCGCATTGTTACGTTGAACATGAAACTACCTGGAAAAAACATAAAGGTAAACTCATCTACTCTCATAGGAAATGAGTCAATCGCCTATTTTTAGCAGGTATACCTGCTTTAAAAATAAAACAACCTGTATATACATGCTAATTTTGGTGTGAAAATGACATGAGGTGAAAAGGAAACTGAATGAGGGAGGTGGGGTTCACTTTTTCTTTAAAGCCACCATTGGGGCGTGACAAAGACATTTTGGAATCAACATCAGACTTACTTGAGTGTATTGTTGGAGCAGAAAGCCTTATAGTTGGACTGAGCAGGCTTGACTAATGGGCGATAAATAAGAGCTCAGCGGAGGGAGGGAGGGTCTTCAAGCCGCACAAGTTTAGACCAGACCAGAAGTACCAGATGAAGCTTTAAGAATTTCAAAGTAAGAGATGATTAATATAAATGTTATTTTACTTGTATGAACACCAAAAACATGAACTTTCTTTTTTTTACAGAAATGCTTTTCTTGCACATAGACCTCAATTACTGTAAACACTAAGAAGCAGCAGTGAACACGCTGTCACAGAAAGGTTCTCTAATGAGGACACTGTGTTAGGATGGATGGGCCACAGAGAGGAATGCCCCTTTCAGGAGCCAGGGTCTGAGCTGAGAGTTTGGGCGATTTATGCTGGGATTAGGGAGGGTGGGTGAAGAAGGCAAGCATGCATGTAAAAAACACACTCGCACGTACACATGTACAAGTGGGCGTGTGTGAACATGTGGTCATGTACGCATCCATAAACACACACCACTTCCAGCACGCTTTAGGCATTCCTTTTCAGTTCTCTCGGGTCTGTTTAACAGCCATGTTCTTGTTAGCAGCTTAATCACCCATGACAACAACCTAATTAAGAAACGCTGCCCTGGAATCCACTGTTTCTCTCGAAAAACGTACCCTCCTCTGCCTGTTTGCTCCCCTTTTCATGGCCCCCTCTCGAATGTACCCCCTTTGACCCTATCTCAGCCTCTCTCTGGCACTCCGCAGGCCCCTGCCTTTGTCCTTCACCCCTGCTGAGCTGTGTGAGACCCCTCTCCACTGCATACCCACTTCTCTCACCTGCACCATCCTTTCTCTAGCCACCCTTTCTAACTTTTCTAGTGCACTCCTTCATTCAAGCTCTTGCTCTTGGCCTCGGTCCCCACATTCGTGTATGTTTCCCATGCCCTCTGACTTCAAACCCTTCCTTCTCTTCTTCTGCCTTCTACTTTGTCACATTGAAGGCATTTTCCCTCCATTCTTCGCTCATCCTCCTCTTCCGTTAATGTCAGTGCCACACAGGGTCCCTTATAATCCCCCTAATCATTGATGCTGTGGATGCAACATTTGCGTCGGTCTGTATGCCCTCTGTGTACCCATGAGCACACACAGAGGTCTTGACATTTTGCGACATTGTTGCATGGTTCTTGCATCCTTCTTTTTCAAAGCACACGGACAAAGCTGTCAAAGCAGGAAAAGCACAGGTGTGACCAATGACGTCAATGATAGCTCCATTCTGTTAAGTGTTCTGAGCGTGCAAAATACCAGAGCCCTGGAACTAGCTCACCAAAATGGAATGCAGCCATCATCTGATGAAAAGCCATACATCTGTGCTTTTCCTGCTATGACAAGTCAAAATGTCTGCCATGAGAAGAGTCTATAACTCTAGTCTGCTAAGATCCTGTTTAGAATTAGTGGCATAACTTTATGGTTGTCAGTTGGTCAGGTGGTCCAAATCTTTGGCCCAGACTGAAGTATCTCCGTAGATAAAGTTGATGGCCATGCAATTTTCAGTAAACATTCGTGTTTGCCAGAGAATTTATCTGCTGACTAGTGACTCGCTGGCATCTCTTTTAGTGCCACAATGAGAATGAGATCATGAGTGAAAGCTGTTTTAATGCACAACATTTCAACTCTGCTGTTAAGGGTCTCTCAATCTCATCAAAACAAAAGATGTTTGCTGAGTGTTGGCGACGGGAGGGCCTGGCAGAATGGAGGGCAGAGATGAGAGAGTCAGGTGAAGAGTCAGACCTTCTGGAGAAATAAACACCCAGAGTTACATCGGATTCTAATCTTCAGCTTTCACTTTTGTGATTATCAACCTGCCCGCAGCAGTGACTTATGGAGGTGACCTCCATTGTCGGGTATTTATGTACAGGATTGTTGACTGGAGCTGAAGGGGAAATGTACTTTAATTCATGAACATAGCATTACACAGAGAGGGGAGAGGGGGAAAGAAGAGACACACACACAAGTGCATCTCGTTGCCCTGCAGGTTACAGGCTTGGCACACTGGATGCCTGTGTGCTGAGTGTTGACTGCGTTACTGAGCCTCGCTCACGTGTTTGTGTTTACACAGGGTTTGACTTTAATAGTTATCGATAAATATGATGACGTGATTTTCCTGTACCCTGCTGAAAGAGCGAGAGAGCCAGATGGGGAATGAAAAGGGGCAAGAGAGAGGAAGTGAAAGAAAGAGAGAGTGCACAGGAAAGAAACCTTCACTTGCTTTGTGTATACTCTTTCATGTCTGTGACACATTCTATGCAGAAAGACATCAAAACTGTAATGAAATTCTGGCATGATGTCCATATGACTGTCTACAGGTCATTTTCAGGTCGAGTGTCGCAGTAGAAATTAGGCGAATCTATAGATGACGCGAGGGAGCAGCCACGCTTGACACGTGCGCGAGAAGCTCGTCTCAGGCATCCAGCGTGAACGAGCTAACCTGTTAACACGAATGCCAAAATAAAATGCAGTTGCGCGCATCCTGTGTCCAGCCTGTTACAGTCAATGTATTTTAAAGTAATCTGTTCGAGGCAAATAAACACTCAAAGTCACAGGATTGACGTAAGGCAAAAAGCTCAGAGAGCTGTAGAATCTTCACGCCTGCCACTGTCTCTCTGCCTCTCCTCTCTTCCTCAACTCCTTTGCTTTCTTGCTTTGTTCGCTCTCCCGCTGACCATTTTTCCTTTTTAATCTTTTGACCCTGTGGAGGCACAATCCAGTTCCCTCTGGCTTTTGTCCCATTCACACTGGTATTGGCACATTACTCACATTATTTCAGCCCGACAGATGAAAGCTTTCCTTCATCCGAGGAAACAGCTCTATCATACGGGCTGGAACAACACTGTACAAAATGCACAAGACACAACCTGCGTAGACAAAATTAAATTAAGCAATGTCTTACTGATGAATCCATTTCTGAATACTCACTGTGCATGTATGTTTGTTAGGATTCACAGCAAGTTGTTTTAGTTGTTCCCCATGTAGTGCAACATCCGCACGTGGTTTATTATGTTTCGGTACAAATCTAAATGTCCTTCAATTATAAAACCTGAATGTCTGCCAGTTGTTTTTATGACAACTCAAGTGTTTTAATTATATTTACATCACCATATCTGAGGAGAACTTTCTGAGCCATCAGCTTTACTCTCAAAGAGTAAATGTGTGTTTTCTGCCTCGACAGGAGTCAGACAAGTGTTTCGAGTGTAACTCCCAGCATCGTTACGACCATCACCACAGAAACAGCCACCGCATCGAAAACGTCATCTACCTCACGGACAGCCATGGAAACCACACCTGGTGGCAGTCTGTCAACGGTTTGTGGGCTTTAGAGTTGTGTATTTACTCCATAACAGTTCAGATGCCCTGAGCTGACTGCCTCTGCCCTTGTACATGTATGAGAGCATATTTGTGCAAGGACTGTGTTTGTTCTTGTTGTGTTGTTTCTGATGGTAACAAACATTTTACAGGGATTTTAAAAAATCGTTAACTGTAAATCTAATTCCAAATACTCGAGAATGCTGTTGAGATGCACCGATGGAAGAAAAAGAGAAGAAGTAATAATGTAATCATAACGTTGAAGGAGAGACAATAATGCACAGAAGGAGATGTAAAGGTCTCCCTCAGTTAAACACTCTAGCCGATTTTGACTTTAGGAAGCTAGACTTACACATGAGATGTGTTGTTCGGACGCTGAGTGACGGCTACTTCCTCCACAGGACAGGAGAACGTCAGCATCAGACTGAACCTGGAGGCCGAATTCCACTTCACACATCTCATTATGAAATTCAAGGTATGCACGTATGCGGGTTTCAGTGTGCATGTGTGTGTTTGTGGTATTCTGTTGACTACACTGTGTGTGCTTAAGCATGTCAGGGTGTACTTGTCTAGGTGTGTGTTTGTTCTGTACACTCTCTCTGAAATTGGAGAGCTGCATTCCATCAGGCTCGAATCCATTATCCTGTTAGTAAAGCAAACACACCATCCAGATAAATCAATCTGGGACAGTTTTTTTTATGTAGTTCTTGACTTATTAAATTACCTGTATTATATTTATACGTACAATAAAAGCCTCACTATAATCCCCACGTGCTGTTTCTAAACAATAAATAACAACATCACACCAGAATACTTGGAGTGTGTGCAGATTACATTAAACAGACTCTGTTTCTCTCTCTCCCTCCTCAGACTTTCAGGCCTGCAGCCATGATCATCGAGCGTTCGGCTGATTTTGGACGCACATGGCACCCCTACCGCTACTTTGCCTCAAACTGTACCAGGACCTTTCCCAGCATACCCGCCAATGGCCTGCACCACATCAACGACGTAATCTGCGAGGAACGCTACTCCGACATCGAACCATCCACTAATGGAGAGGTAAGAAGTGGAAGAGGTGCTGCGTATACATGTCGCTCATCTAAGGTGCATGTTTGATGCTCTCAATAAAATTAGGTTGGATCGGGCCACAGACAAAAGAAAATGACAGCTCATGTTTTCCCAAAGCTAGCAAAAAGTCTGATTGGGATGGGAATAAGATGTTGCCATTGGATAGATTTTGTTTATTAATGACATAAAGCAAAGCAACATAGTACATAAAAAAAGCCCGTAAGAAATGTCAGATAGGCATGGCCACTGTGTCCCTCCATATATCTTTAATTATTATTTATTACAATTATTATTTTTATTACATCTTGATCTTTGATAAAGACAATGGGCAGTTGGAAGATAATGAGAAAATGTGATTTGGACTTTTTGTCCAAAAACCTGTTGTTTCAAAGTAATGTTTTAAAGTTATTATCATTAAGATTTTAGTCCTAGTTGATTTGGCAACACACATGGTTACCAGAGTAACAGCAAGTGTGGTTTAGTTTTACAGCAAACACTGGCTGAGCAAATGCTGTATCAGAAAAACAACAGAAGAGTCAGAGTTTCAAATACAGTTTCAATACAGCCAAATACATTTTTGTTGATTTTAAAAATGATAATAATAATAATAAGAAGAAGAAGAAGAAGAAGAAGAAGAATACATACAATTATAATAAGATGAAGAAGTAAAGAACAGAACCTTTTTCTACCACAGCAATCACAAAATGTACAATGTAGTGGTACTTGAACTCTGCATTTAACCCATCCCTGTGGAACAGTGGGCACCCATCCATCCTCCATGTCATTATGTGAAGTTCTTTATCTAACATCTCCCTGTGGTTGCCCTTTCATGTTTCATCATCATGTTAAATTTAAAACTGATCTGCTAATAAATAAACTGCCTATGTTTGATTAATTAGTGCTGTTAGTGCTAAGGAATGGAAGACTCATACAATGACATTAAAAAGCTGCTATATAAAGATCATTTCATAAGATAAATATAAATGGTTTAAAACACAGAACACATGAAAATATTAAGGTTTATACATTTAAAGAATAATTTGTATGGAGATGACTGTCCTCATATGAATTGGATATGTGTATTGTATTCATCAACGGAAGCTCTGATAAATCTTTTACCTGCTCTTCAAGGTCATTTATAAAGTTTTGGATCCTGCTATTCACGTGAAAGATCCCTACAGCTTGGACATCCAAGGTCAGTGAAGACTTTGAACTTGGAATAGGGACCATTAACACTGTCAATATGCTACAGACTGTGCACATCAGAGGTTTAAAACAGAAAATGTCAAGCACTGGTTTGTAATCTGTAATCACTTCTGCTCATGAAGTTTGTGATTTTTACATCTGTCTCTGCCATCTTAATTGGACTACTACACAATACCTCACACC
>OMLP01040101.1:0-10632 GCA_900302685.1 Spondyliosoma cantharus | reverse complement strand
CACTCCAATCAGGTGCTGCGACATCTTTAAAGCCTCACCTGACCAACAGAGACGCATCAGAGTCGTTCTGACCAACGGCGTCGCTGGAGTTGGAAAAACCTTCTCGGTGCGAAGTTCACTCTGGACTGGGCAGAGGGCTCCGAAAACCAAGATGTCAGTCTGCTGGTTTGCTTCGTTCAGGGAGCTGAACCTGATCAGAGATGAGCAGTACAGTCTTCTCAGGCTGCTCCATGTTTTCCATCCAACATTACAGAAGGTGACAGCAGAGAAGCTCGCTGTCTGTAAACTTCTGTTCATCTTTGACGGCCTGGATGAAAGCAGACTTTCACTGGATTTCAAGAACAGGAAGGTCGTGTCTGATGTCACACAGAAGTCATCAGTCAGCGTGCTGCTGACAAACCTCATCGAGGGGAAGCTGCTTCCCTCGGCTCTCGTCTGGATCACTTCCCGACCTGCAGCAGCCAATCAGATCCCTCCTTCATGTGTCGACAGGGTAACAGAAGTACGAGGCTTCACTGACGTCCAGAAGGAGGAGTACTTCAGGAGGAGGTTCAGTAATAAAGCTCGGTCCAGAAGAATCATCTCACACATCAAGACCTCCAGGAGCCTCCACATCATGTGTCTGATCCCAGTCTTCTGCTGGATCACTGCTACAGTTCTGGACCACATGTTGACTACAGACCAGAGAGGACAGCTGCCCAAGACCCTGACTGACATGTACTCACACTTCCTGCTGGTTCAGACAAAGTGTAAGAAGCAGAAGTACAATAAGGCACATAAGACGAGTCCACAGGAGCTGACGGAGGCTGATAGGGAAGTTCTTCTCAAGCTGGGGAGGATGGCATTTGAACATCTGGAGACAGGAAACATCATATTCTACCAAGAAGACCTGGAGCGCTGTGGTCTTCATGTCACAGAGGCCTCGGTGTACTCAGGAGTTTGTACAGAGATCTTCAGAAGAGAGAGTGTGATCTTCCAGAAAACAGTCTACTGCTTTGTTCATCTGAGCGTTCAGGAGTTTCTGGCTGCAGTCTACAAGTTCCACAGTTACACCAACGGGAAAGAAATGGTGCTCAACACTTCTCTGTTTTTACATTGTTGTCCATCCCTGGATGTCTTTCTCAGATACGTAATGGAGAAATCTTTCAAAAGTAAAAATGGCCACCTTGACCTGTTTGTTCGCTTCCTTCATGGCCTCTCTCTGGAGTCCAACCAGAGACTCTTAGGAGGCCTGCTGGGTCAGACAAAGACCAGTTCAGGCAGCATCCAGAGAGTCATCAACAACCTGAAGAAGATGATCAGTGATGATATCTCTCCTGACAGAATCATCAACATCTTCCACTGTCTGACAGAGATGAACGACCACTCAGTCCATCAGGAGATCCAAGAGTTCCTGAAGTCAAAGAACAGATCAGAGAAGGAACTCTCTGTGTTTGACTGCTCAGCTCTGGCCTACATGCTGCAGATGTCAGAGGAGGTTCTAAATGAGTTCGACCTGATGAAGTACAAGACATCACAGGAGGGAAAACTGAGACTGATTCCAGCTGTGAGGAACTGCAGAAAGGCTCGGTAAGTCCAGATGTGATAGTTTAGTTCTTTAGATATTATCACTATAACATTATTATCATTCTACAAACGGGGTTCCATCTTAATAACCTAAATTTTGTCAGTTGATAGTAGTGATAGAGTCAGGAACGTCCACCAATAACAGCTGTCTGATGAATATTTAACAGTGAATGGTAGAATTCAGACTTTAACAGATCCAATACACACCAAAGGCCCAATGTTGGTGTTTTGGTTGTGAATTGTGTTTGTGCAGAGTGGAAAAGAATCTTGTCTGTCCTGCATATTAAAATATTAAGTTCAATCAATATTCATTTATGTGAAGGTCTGATATTGTCAGGCAATTAGTCTAATTTTTGTGGACATGAACCTGACTGCAGTGAGTAGCAAAAAAGAGCTTGTCTTTCCTAACTGCACGTTTTAACTGAGTGGTAAAAAAAAAAAAACGCTGTCTAATTAAGTTGGCCTCATGCTAACTTTTTGAAGACTGACATGTGATCAGATCACACTGACAGACAGACTCACGGACTGTGGACATTATGGGACCTTAAAAGGCTGCAGGAAATAGGGAGATCGATAGTATTATCATTAGATTATTATATCAAGCACAGTGAGATGAGACTAGTTGAACCACCAATGTGAAGAGCAAATGTTTGTGTCATAGAATATGTCAAATTGTTTTACATCAAATGCATGAAGTGAATGTAAAATCTCCTCTTTCATAACAATAACATATTGTGTAATAAATGTTTCATGACAGACTGTCTCACTGTGGACACTCAGAGACTCACTGTGAAGTTGTGGCCTCAGCTCTGAAGTCCAACCCCTCTCATCTGAGAGAGCTGGACCTGAGCTACAACATCCTGCATGATTCAGGAGTGAAGCTGCTGTCATCTGGACTGAAGAGTTCAAAATGTAGACTGGAGAGTCTGAGGTCAGTTCACTTATTTTAGCTTACTGTAGCAAACTTTCTTTTGTATAATTCAAATACTTTTGTTCAAATAAGAGATATTTCAGTCTTTTCAGCTGCCACAGACTCAAATTGTGGTCCATCAGACAGTGAAGATAATGTCAGTACTGATGGGGCTCTATAGTTTTGAGGGATATGAATGAGGTTTTAAACATCTGATGATAGCAAAGTAAAAACAGGTTACAGAGAGTTTGAGCCTCGGTATAAACAGAGAGAGACAGGCTATGCATCTTGTCTCTGTGGCAACATCAAACCTGATCCTTTGTGGTTGACTATCCGCTTGCCTTTTATTTGACATTGGAACATCAAGAGTGAGGTGGCCGAGGGGGATGACATGAGCCATAGGAGACGGAAAGGAAGGAAAATATGGTGAATATTAAGGGTGCTTTGATTGATTGGACACTGATCGCTATCGGTTGATATACATTGTAAATAGTTTGATCGGAGGTCTCTGTGAAGCCCGATCAGAAAAGTCAATCAGATAAACACACGAGACAGTTTCTCTGTGCACTGTTAAAATGTCAGAGCCCTCTTGCCCTCTTGGTTGCAGTGCAACATACTTGTTACTACTACTCAGTCCTGCCAGCTGGCTGTCTGTGACTGAGGGGATAGATGGAGGGGTATTGCAGAACAATTCTCACAATGTTGGGTCCTGTGTTCTCAAAGCCAGCCATTAATTGTGACCAAAGCTGTGGGGAGAAAGGTCACTATGGTAACAGCATGAGAAGATGCACTCTGTCACAGCTAGAGGTAGTCCATTCTGGTCACTCTGCTGTTTATTTTTTGAGTCCGATGACATCAGAGCTAACAAAGCTGACAGCTGACTTAGGTTATAGCTAATAGGCTGACCTCTTACAGCTAACGGGGCTTACACACACACAGCAGGACTGAGTTTCTATTCAGAGGAACATGAAGTGTGAAACAGTGAACTTTACAAGTTTACAGTAAATATATGTACTGAAGTTCCTGCCTGCTGCCACCGATACTTGCTCCTCATTGGGAACAACTGAAAAGAGATACTGGACCGCAGAAAAAAAATGCTATGTGGACACAGGGCCTAACATAGGTTGAAATGTAACAAGAAAGATACTGTAGATTCGAGCACTTCTTCAGAATGTAGAAAATGAAGAATACTACACCGGTGACAGTGATAAAACCGATATGCAACCTACTCCTAATTATGATGATCTACAATAACACAAAAACAAAGTAAGTTTAGAGAAAAGCTCATTGATTAGGACACAGTAATGTTGAGCTACACAAACCTCAACACGTCTGATTGGATTATAAATGGATTTTTATCAACATCATTTATTCTTTATTCAGATTGAGTTGCTGCAGTTTATCAGAGATCAGCTGTGCTTCTCTAGTCTCAGCTCTGAAATCCAACCCCTCCCATCTGAGAGAGCTGAACCTGAGCTACAACGAGCTGCAGGATTCAGGAGTGAAGCTGCTGTGTGATTTTCTGCGAAATCCATGCTGTAGACTGGAGACTCTGAGGTCAGTTCACTGAGTTACTGTTGTAGATGTTCAATACTCCACTGAACATAATTTATGTTCATACATAACTTACATACATTAAACTGTAAATTTCCTTTTTGTTCATCTTGAGCCAAATTTATTCTGGCATCACAAAAGTCTTCAGTTTCTTAAATAAACAGTAGAAAATAAAATTGAATGTTTATCATTTTGATAAATGGTCACACCTGTAAACAGAAGATCCTTTAAACTAAGATTTATTTTACTTTGATCAAGTTTACTTGTTGAAGTAGAAATATGTATTCGTTATACTCTGTCGTTTTTAATGTGTCAAAAATAGTGTCTGATCTAGATACTGATCCTTCACACACAGACTGACAAACACAGAGATTTAACTCAACTTCCAATTGCAGCTGTTTAAAGGGTCAATTTAGTTGTTCTCCTCGAATTCCAGACTTGACTGAAATTGACATCTTGTTTTTTTTATTATTACTGTGTTGACATGAACAGGTGTATGAATGTTGTTCTGGATGGTGTCTGTAGAAGACTGACATTATGACATAGATAGATAGATAGATAGATAGATAGATAGATAGATCTATACTTTATTCATCCCGAAGGAAATTTTGACATCCAGTAGCTTATACGTAGACACACATACACACATATTTCACCCATATAAAAAACAGATCACTCACAGAAATATAATAGTAAAAGTAAAAAGAATTGTGAAGAAGACAGTGCAGGGATATAATCAGTGCAAACTCTGCTTGTTGATAAATGTATGGAAATGACAAGAATAACAGAATGTGGAAATAACAAGAATGTGCATAATGTAAGATAATTTCTATTTCTATGATGATCCACATAAACAATGACAAAGTCACTCAACTCATTTGAGAGAAAAGCTCATTGATTAGGACATTGTAATGTTGAGCCACATAAACATGAACACATCTGATTGAATAATAAATTGTTTTTTATCTACATCATTTGTTCTTTTAGATTGAGGGGCTGCAGTTTGTCAGAGATAAGCTGTGTTTCTCTGGCCTCAGCTCTGAAGTCAAACTGCTCCCATCTGAGACTGCTGGACCTGAGAGGGAACGTCAACTTGCAGGATTCAGGAGTGAAGCTGCTGTGTGATTTTCTGCAGAGTCCACACTGTAGACTGGAGACTCTGAGGTCAGATACCATCTTTTAACTTCTGTTCTCAGTTAATATGATTTGAAAGTTATTTGTGACACTAAACTGCAGACATAAGGCTGATATTCTACTGATCCACACTGAGTATCTTAATACTGAAGTCCATTTTCTTCTTCTGTGGTTTAGTCCATTGACTGTGGCAGAACAAGGTTGAGCTGCACATTTACAACTGTCATGTAACAAGAAAAATCTACATTAGATAATTTGCTGTGAACCTCTGAAACACTTTTTAACTTGAATGTGACTTTTTATTAAGATAAGTGAAAATAAATATAATATAATGAGTAAATAATGCCTATTTTAACTTACAGACACTAACAAATATATTCACAATTTGCTTATTTTTTTATGAAGCTATATGATGCTTATATTGTCTGAACTGTTTAATTAAAGTTGCATCACTTATTCTTTATTCAGATTGGAGGGCTGCAGTTTGTCAGAGATCAGCTGTGCTTCTCTGGTCTCAGCTCTGAAGTCAAACTCCTCTCATCTGAGAGAGTTGGAGCTGAGTGATAACATGCTGCAGGATTCAGGAGTGAAGCTGCTGTGTGATTTTCTGCAGAGTCCACACTGTAGACTGGAGACTCTGAGGTCAGACACGTTTCTTTACTTCTGTGCTCAGATTAATATGGTGTGAAAGTTGTGTTGACACTAAACTGCAGACATATGGCTGATATTATACTGATCCACACTGAGTATCTTAATGCTAAATTCTGTTTTCTTCTTCTGTTGTTCAGTCCATTGACTGTGGCAGAGCAATGTTGAGCCACACATTTAAAACCTTCATAAAACAAGAAAAATCTACACTGTAAAAGTCACTTTGAACTATGATTTTTAACTTGAATGTGACTTTTTATTATGATAAATGATAATGAAAAAAATCAATTATACAATGAATAAATAATCCCTATTTTTATTTACAGACACTAACAAATATATTCAGATTTGCATATTTTCATGAAGCTATATGATGCTTATATTGATTGAACTGTTTAATTAAAGTTGCATCACTTATTCTTTATTCAGTTTGAGGGGCTGCAGTTTGTCAAAGATCAGCTGTGCTTCTCTGGCCTCAGCTCTGAAGTCAAACCCCTCCTCCCATCTGAGAGAGCTGGACCTGAGTGACAACAAGCTGCAGGATTTAGATGTGAAGCTGCTGTGTGATCTGAAGAGTCCACACTGTAGACTGGAGACTTTGAGGTCAGTAGAAGGTTTAAGTGAATCCATCCTCACATCCATCATCCATCCTAAACACAAATGTATGATTGAATCATCAACAGAGCACAACAGGCTGCTGGTAAGACATGAAGTCCTCATCAACAATGGTTACCCCCTCAACAGGTCAAAAGATAGGCAATCATTTCTTGGTAGAGTTAGGACATCAAATGTGAGAATCACCTGTCAGCAACACACATGCACACACATGCATAAGCATTGTCCTGGAAGTCCAAAATTTGCATGTAAGAGCATGATAGCTGAAAGGAAGCTGGCTTCACTACACAGCCGTCTGACCAGGACTGAAGTCCTGCTGGTTTTCATATCACTGACTGACAGCTGATGGAGGGAGTCTCTGTAAACACTCATTGATCACTTCTCTTGTTTCTCTTCTTTCTTCAGCTGGAAGACTTCTTGGTGGTGAGGAAGGTGGAGGTGTGGAGAGGATCAGCTGTTTCCTGAGAGAGGTTGAAGCAGCACCATCAGCTGGTGGGTGGAGTCCACCATCATCACTGAGTTCCTCTGAGGGTTGGAATTTAATATGAACTGTAGCAACTTGTCCAGACCAACATCCATCAACCACCAAACCGTTCCCAACAATGACTTTGATCAAACAATTAAGTCTTTTCCTCAGGCTGGTTCTCACTTGAGCTCAGGACACTTTTCCTTTATTACTGAAAATCAAAGATGAGAGAAAAGTCCAGAAACTAAAGACAGTTTTGTATAACAAAACTTTGTTTTCCTTCTTTTCTTGCCCGTTAATCATCTGATAACACTTCAGATTTATCTGCTTATCTGCATTTTTATTACTAAGACGATAAATTTAATTCATAGATTCTGATGCATTACTTGTACGTTGACATGTTGATATTGCGCACTATGTAAAAATGTGAAGAAATGCTTGAATGGATTTCATGGTAACTTAACAATGACATTGTCCTCGACTCTCTCAGATGCCTCTTGTCAGATCCCATACAGTGCTAACAGTGTGCAACACTGGCTAATGTTAGCTGAGAAATACAATCCGCTAACAGCCGACAAGCACAGACCACAACACTCAGAGTTCAACACAAAGTCAACAGTCAAAGCTGATGTTATTAATAATCATGTTAAATATATAATGATAGTGCAGCTTTAGGCCGCTAATGATAGCTTGTTTGCTAACATGGATGAATCGCTAGTAAGTTAATTAAGCAAAATACTGTGAGAGGATAACATCAGCTAAGGTGTCGACACTGCCAGGGCTGATCTAGCTAGTAAATGATCCATCTTGCTAACCGGTTTGTCTGCTGGCGTCGATGAGCAGCCAGCGTTGGTTCATGCAGCTGAACTACAGCAGGAAGTTTAACGTTATCTGAGTAGATGTTTGTTGGCGAGGTTGCCAAAGTACTTAATCAGCTGACGTGATCCATGATGTTGAGTTATGTGACGTGACAAAATGGTAAATCAGCTTACAACTGCTTTATTGTCAAGAGCAATGTGAGGTAGGCCTGACTAGCTAACACTGCGTTGTCATAGCATTGGTTCCTTTAGGTGTTGGAGGAGTAAAAGAACATAGCAGATAATAATTATTATTGTAAATGTGATTATAACGAATTTTCAGGCAGTGATCATTTCAGCAGTCAGTCTCGTGTATGTTGATGTTGCAGCTGTAACACAAGCTACAAGATGCTGACTGCTCTTCAATTAACGGCCACTGAATTAACAAGGGTTTTCTGAAAGTTACACATAGAGAAGATCTGGTATGATTTATGATTGATTCTAATATTTACTGATTGTAAGGAATATAAAAGCTCTTCTCAATCTATCAACTGATATAAATATTGCACATTAATAATCTCACTAACAAACAGATAAAGATTAATAAACACAGAATCATTTCGGGTGAAGGGAGGAAGAATAAGGAGGCGATGAAGAGGAGACAAACAGCCTGAAGAGCTTCAGCTCAGCTCATAAACTTTATAACCAGGTTGGAAAATAAGAATCGAGCCTCGAGCAACATTTACTGCTGATTCAGTTAAATCTATTTTAAATGTTGGAATTCATTAAAGCTGCTGAGGGAGAAAATATTCCCGCTGTAACTATAATTAACAGATTTTAGCTGCTGACTAACAGTTACACCAGAATATCCTACAAACAGGACGGAGCTCACAGTCCTGCCTCCAACCAACGCTGTGACCTCGTTCAGACTCAATGATCTGATTAACTTTCATGTGATCAATCAAAGCAAACGAATCAGCAGCTTCGTCCTGATGTGAAGGTGTGACAGACTCAAACCTTAAAGTTCTGATATAATCAGCCGCTGTTCATGACGTCCCATTTTATCATAAAGCTGTTGAAGTATAAGACTGTAAAAAACAAACAGACACAAATCTTCACTTGCATCATGTTTAAAAGACCTTTGAAATATATTTAATTGATTTATTGTTTCATATTATCCCAAATGTTTCCAACAATGTTCAAAGAAATCCTCACATTTACTCAAAGACACGTTTCACTCAACTTCTGGAAAATGTCCGATGATGCGACAAAACTTTAAAACTTCACCTCGTCCGTGAGTTCGTCTCTCAGTCTCGTACTCGTCTCCGGCCTCACTGTGGTGAAGCGTCACAGTTGATCTCAGACCTGCTGATTCTCTTTTCTGTGACTTTAATGTGTTTGTATTTGTGCTGAACAAACATGGTGGAGCTGCTCCGGCTCCGTCACATCCTGCTGATCAGTCAAACGACGTTAAAAAGTCCATTTAATCACCTGACTGTCAGAACTGAACAGAACCAGACGATATTTTGATCTAAAAGTCTCTCGACTCGAACAAACATCAGCAGAATGAAACGAGCTGACTGAAGAGTGATTATTGAGACCACCCACAGTGTGTGTGTGTGTGTGAGAGAGAGAGAGAGAGGGAGTGTGTGTGTGAAGCTATGAGCAGCAGAGGAACGAGGAAACTGATGACTCATCGTTTTTTAGCATTTATGATTAACAGTTAATTTGGGAGAGTGGCTGCATGTGTGTGTGTGTGTGTGTGTGAGAGACACCTGTAGATGCTGACTGGGCAGCTGGTTAACTGGCAGCACAGTCTGAGTCAGGGCTTTGCACACACACACACACACACACACACACACAGCTGTAATCAAATCAAATCTGTATCAGAGCTCGTTTGTTTCTCTGCTGCAGCTCGTCTCGTTAACGACACAAACCAGTGTTTAGCTCCGCCCACCTCATACCAGGACACTGGACTGATTGGTTGTGATATCACACTGATTGACAGGTGATTAACTAGATGATGATTTCTCCTCTTTCAGTGTCAGAAACTTGATTTTATTTTTAATCTGTAATTAATAAATTAATTTTGAATCTTGAATGAATCTTTTTTTTTTTCTTTCATTTGAATCATTTCTAAATGTCTCACTGGTTTACTTTTTAATTTGACTTATATTTACACATGTATTTTATCTTAGTCTACACATCTTGAAGACACTTTCTGTGTTGTAGTCTGTATGAAATATAAAGCACTCTGTAAAGTTTGACACATTAAACACTCACATCTGTTACAGGTACGTATTACGGTATTTTTTAAAAACATAATCTGATTTTACAACACGACTGAAGACGCTCAAAGGACCGATGAACTCTGACGTTTTATAGTGGAAGCAGATTAAAACATCGTCAGCAGCTGTTTTGTCTCTGTATCATTAATGTTTGTGTCTATAAATATGAACTATATAACATCCATTCTTAGCATCTCTCCGGTTCCCTCCACTAAAAGACTGTTATTGTAGATTATCGCAGAAAATATCCTGAAGGGTCTGATCCGTCCAGGTTCTGTTCATCCAGATAATCTCCACAGATGAACATAAACTAACTGTGTAGCAGTAAGAAGCTAATGTTAGGCTACAAACAGATGACATCACGGTCACATGACTGAAACGTCACCACCACTAAGAGTCTTACTGCACAATTACTATCCAGGTTTCTATAAACTGATCAATGTACAAGTTGTAAAGTCAGAGTTAGAATAGTGTGTAACTAAAGTGGGCCTGTAAAGACGGACTAGTGAGTAGATGAGTCTCCGTGTTCGCTGTGAGGACGTTTAATGTCCCCGACAACCTCTGTAGTCTCATTCAGACACTTGTTAGCAACCGCTAACTGTTTTTAACACATGAAGAGCTTCAGGATTAAACTGTGAGACATTAATGATGAAT
>OMLP01040098.1:0-24953 GCA_900302685.1 Spondyliosoma cantharus | reverse complement strand
GGGGATATGTCTCTCACTGTTGTTTCGGCCTATGGGCCGAACGGCAGTGCAGAGTACCCGGCCGTCCTGGAGTCCCTGGGAGGGGTGCTTGAGAGTGCTCCAACCGGGGACTCCATCGTTCTACTGGGGGACTTCAACGCTCACGTGGGCAGCGACAGTGTTAGCTGGAGTGGCGTGATTGGGAGGAACGGCCTCCCCGATCTTAACCGAGTGGTGCTTTGTTACTGGACTTCTGTGCTAGTCACAGTTTGTCCATAAAAAACACCATGTTCAAGCATAAGGGTGTCCATCAGTGCATGTGGCACCAGGACATCCTAGGCCGGAGGTCAATGATCAACTTTGTGGTCGTGTCATCTGATCTCCGGCCGTATGTCTTGGACACTCGGGTGAAGAGAGGGGCTGAGCTGTCAACTGATCACCACCTGGTGGTGAGTCGGATCCGCTGGCAAAGGAGGAAGCTGGACAGACATGGCAAGCCAAAACGTATTGTGAGGGTCTGCTGGGAATGTCTGGCGGGGAGGTCTTCAACTCCCACCTCCGGGAGAGCTTTGACCAGATACCGAGGGAGGCTGGGGACATTGAGTCTGAATGGACCTTGTTCTCCACTTCCATTGTTGATGCGGCTGTTTTGGAGCTGTGGCCGTAAGGTCTCCGGTGCCTGTTGTGGCGGCAATCCCCGAACCCGGTGGTGGACACCGGTAGTAAGGGACAGTAAGAGTAACCCGGTGGTAAGAGTAACCCAGTGGTGGACTCGACTGGGGATATCGTCGGGCGGTGGAAGGAATACTCCGAGGATCTCCTCAATCCCACTGACACGCCTTCCATAGAGGAAGCAGAGGCTGGGAACTCAGAGGTTGATCCATCCATCGCCCAAGCCGAAGTCACTGAGGGAGTTCGAAAGCTCCTCAGTGGCAAAGCACCGGGGGTGGATGAGATCCGCCCTGAGTACCTCAAGTCTCTGGATGTTGTAGGGCTGTCTTGGCTGACACGACTCTGCAACATCACGTGGCAGTCGAGGACAGTGCCTCTGGACTGGCAGACCGGGGTGGTGGTCCCCCTATTCAAAAAGGGGGACAGGAGGGTGTGTTCCAACTATCGGAGGATCACACTCCTCAGCCTCCCTGGTAAAGTCTATTCCAGGGTACTGGAGAGGAGAATTCGGCCAATAGTCGAACCTCGGATTCAAAAGGAACAATGCGGTTTTCGTCCTGGCCGTGGAACACTGGACCAGCTCTATACCCTCCGCAGAGTGCTCGAGGGTTCATGGGAGTTTGCCCAACCAGTTCACATGTGTTTTGGGTGTCCCCGCTCAGACAGCTGCCCCTGTGACCCGGCCCCGGATAAGTGGAAGACAATGGATGGATGGATGTTGATAATATCCTTCATTTATCTCACTGATTCTCACAGTTGCAGTAGAGTAAGGGTTGGTCTGGTTTGTGTGTTTTTAAAAAAACAGATCTCTGTTCATCTGAATCTACAAGGGACACTTCACTCAGATGCTGCGGTTTCCCAAACGCATTCTAGCTGCTTGCAAGTGAACTTAGTGGAATTTATGTCTTGCTTCCCTTTTCATTAACGATTATTTACATTAAGTCCATGTAAGCTCATTCATTTACCAATGATACATTGACTGCATTGGCCTGGACTTTAACAGTAGGCCAGGATACACTAGTTGTGTCTTGGTGTATTGTTTTACCTCAGGCAGAACAATATGCAACAGGATTGTCAACCCTATTATGACACATTCAGTCTTCAGGTGTCTTAGAAGGGAAGATCTGAATTCAGACACAGGTCTTAAAGAACTAAAGCAGAGGGAATTACTTTACTTGGAACACTGTTCTGCTTAAAGTCTCATTTGGTCAGTGTCTTGGATAAAATCATTCATGTGATTTCTTAGAATATAGAGTGAAAGCTGCACACCTGAAGGTTCATGCAGTAATATATTCAGAATCCAAATTGCAGCATGCCTGGCAAATTATCTCGATTCACTGGGGAACACCAGGATTGATTAACATTGATGAGATCTGTGTTTATTTGGCGTCTGTAAAGATTACCTCCTGCATAAAGGCATTGTGCTGGAAAAATATTTAGCTTTGATTTCTACTTACACAACGAGTAAATAAATGAACAAGCAATCGCAATCCAATTTTTTCACAACCGGACCATAACACAAACTGTCTGAAGTGGTAATGTAGTGCTCAGCAGAAAGTGATGCATTTAACTCCATACAAATGTATTTCCTATTGAGAAGAGAATCTGCGCGCACTTCCTGCCTCAGCAGGATGAAACCTCGAAGACACAAGAGGGACACAACAACAAGCTGAAGCTAGCCAGCCAGTTAGGTCACTGGCAGCTTCGCCGGGCATGGCTTAGCTCTACCTGATGCCTGACACAACATTATCAGCATGGACACATTGGTTGGGCACTATTCCTGCTGTTTCCAGCTGTGCCAGCGCCGGTCCACCTCTGCCAGGCTGCTCCATCACCTGCTGAAGCTCCTGTACCACTTCACAGGACAAAGCCGCACACTGAGAAATAGGTTTGATACCACTGGAAAGGAAAAGAGACAGATACCGGGGAGGAAACAGAAGTTTGGGGCGTGTTACTTACTCTTCAGCTATGTAGGGTGGCGAGCACTTGTTTGTTTATGACTTCTGTGAAAGCGCTGTGTGTGTCATTGGCAAAAAGCCTGCCAGACGGATCGATGATGAGGAGCTGCTGCCGCCGCAGCCATGCTAGACATGCCCCGATTTAATTTGCCCGCTCCGCCTGGATGAGGCGAACGCTTCTGA
This sequence comes from Spondyliosoma cantharus, assembly GCA_900302685.1. Taxonomy (NCBI): domain Eukaryota; kingdom Metazoa; phylum Chordata; class Actinopteri; order Spariformes; family Sparidae; genus Spondyliosoma; species Spondyliosoma cantharus. The sequence continues at coordinate 22,161 of OMLP01040098.1, read as the reverse complement.
TGCCACTGCATGTGAAGCAGATCACATATACTCCCTCCTGGATCAGTGGTATTATTTAATAATTTCATTGTATTGATCAGAAGACTACAGCTCACGGGGTGAATAAATGCTCGTAAATGTGAATGTCAATTAGACAGGGAAGCACTTTTAACACAAGGTTACTGCTAATCTGACTGTCAGGGCTCACTTCAGCAGAAATTAATATGAGGTTTCGTTTTGTTTTTCCTTTAGGTTATTTTCTCAATCAAAATAAAACAAAAAAAAAAATGAGAAAAGGGAAAAGCAGCTCCTCTAGGTTCATGAAATAACTTTAAAGAGGCTATAAAACAAAAGCTGACAAAAAAAAAATCCCTATGTTGAAACAATGGTTTCAAGCATCATTTCTAAAACTAATGGTTCTCACAAACCCCCCGTCCTTTTCAAAGTGGGTCTCTACTGGAAAAAGAGAAAGGAAAGAACTAAAGTTCTTTGAAAATTGAATGTTTCTGGTGTAAAAGCACAGATAATATGCAGTCACTTCTCTAGACATTTGTTCGTTTTTTTTGCCCCACACGATTACACCATAATTCCCTGAAGCTTAGATAGAAACAGAAAAAAAAACACAAGAGGAGAAAAAGATGCTAGTGGGATACACAGCGAGCTCAGATTCCCATATTAAGCATCTATTTTTAGACTGTATGAAAGAGATCCGCCTCTAGCGACTGTAAAACGGCACAATAAAACTTTGGAATAGAAATAAATATAGAGAAAGAGTATAGGAGCAAGTAAGCACTATCCTGCAAATACCCACAGCAGAAAGTAATTGGTATATTGAGAGGGTTTAGAAACTGAAGCCAGGCTTTTACACTTCAATAAAGACATTCACGAACCCGACTTTTCCTGTAGGCAAAGGTTTAATAGCCTGGAGTGCTTTCCTTTCAGGTGAATGCGCTTGTTCTAACAGGTGCTTAATAATAGAGGGGGAATGCGGTAGAAATGGGGATACAAGCCTGAGCCACTGTAAGCAGGTACACGGAACACAATAGGATTAGAGAGCAGATTGATCCTGGCTTTGTGCGCTGTCGTTTGGCCAGATTACCACAGCCACCGTTTTATTGTGTGGAAATTGGACCGAAATTTGTTTTCAATTTGCCTACTGCTTGAATTGCATTTGGGCATGCCTGTTTTTCCATGTGTGACTGTGTGCGACACAGAGGAGAGGTGCGGAGAGGAGAAAAGTGGCGTGCTGTGCACTCTACAATTTCACAGGATTAACCCGTTTCCCTGAGATAATTGTGTCGCTGGTGACACTGAATCAACTGTATTCCTTTGAAAGGTTGGCATGAAGCAGTGAGACTTGCGAAGCTGCACCGACCTGGGCATGCAAAGCTCACTCCAGCTCGTGTTGAATATCAGTGTGTGCGATTCTGAACGAGGTGCATAAGACCCAGCTGTAACACTGAATATTTTTTAGGGTGCAGAGTGGAGCCTGAATCGATCGTGCCCAGACTGAGAGCAGGTCGCTGCAGCAGTTTATTATTATTATTTACTGCCACTTCCTCGTGTTGCTGCCACAGCACGTATGCACAAATAAGAGTCCAATGACATTCACATGCAATTTCACACACACACACTGCAACCTCTCTTAACAGCACATGCTGGATTTTTGGGGAAAATATTCTTACACATTATTTTGAGTCATTTAGTGTTCTTGCCATCATTTCACAGTAGAATGTAATAGATAACATGCAGAGAGACCGTGGAGGTCACATTTAGCTGCGCACAACAACTGACTTAGATTGAACTTTAATCCCAGAAATCATTTTGCAGTGTCAATGACTGCAGACAACAACACATTTGCCTACAATCTGGATGTTGGTGATACGTGGAAAACTTGGGTCTCCACTGGATTTATATTCTTATTGGACAGTTCGACCACACTTTCACACAGGAGACTAGGCTAAATGTATCTCACCAACAACTTTTTTAGTATTTTAGTCTGAATTTGTGACCATCTTTTCCCAACCTTAGCTCGCTACACAAATGTCAAGGGTAAAATTCTCTAACATGTGTCTGAAATGGTTTAGCAGAAAACTGCATTTCAGTGTCAATCTCTGTACATACTTCATTCTACACATTGAAGCTGTAATGTTGAACTAAGAAAAAGAAGAAACACACTACATTTTGACCAGAGGGGAGTCTTTCTGTTGCTTTATTTTAAACTGCTGATGGAAAGAATTTTCAAGGGAACACAACACCAGCGTGAATGCGCGAATTAACTCTCCTTTTCAGGTGCAATGCTATGACCTATGTCGAAGCTAAGGCTGCTAACATGATAATATCCTTCCATCCGTCTCTGTCAAACAGAAAGGCTCATCCACTGGCAATGTGAGTTAATTGAGTAAATTGCTGATTATAAACGGGTGACCCATTAATAACCCATGTTTAAAGAAACCTGCGCATACAAGCTAATTAAGGTGTCATTCTGCTACAGGGCCAGCAGACATTAAAAAATCACATTGTAGCTTTAACCATGTGAATGTAGTTGGTTCCCACTGATATTGTACAAAAAACACTTTAAAACCTTGGCAGTAAATGTTCAAAAAGTGTCACTGACCATGTATTCTGACCTTTCTCTCTGGTTAGTGTCGAGCCTGCCAATGGGTGTTTTGTGTAAGAGACAGTTTAGATTTTCTGCTTATGTTTCAGGGATACTGAGGATTTGACTATCCTGAACACCAGAATTTTATTTTGGCAGATAGGGCTGATCTACAGCATATCAATTAGGGGAGATAAGCCTCTAATCTCAGTTGCAGCCTCACTTCATGATCAGACTGATAAGACAACTGTATTATTACATAAAAATCTTCTGTGGCTCAACTTAACCCGCACTCAACCCCCTATACATCCCCCCCCATTTTACTACTTTAATGTGCAGGAGTCGTACTGTGTATTGAAAAGGCTCAGCGTGCCGCACATATCCATCCAGTTTTACCCCATTTGTTGTTATTATTTGAATTGCATTGGGCTGTGGTGACTGTGAATTGGAAATGGGAGGGCGAAGCTGAGACCACCTCAGTCCCAGTATTTTAGGCACAGTTCTGCCTCAGTGAGCCGGGCTGATTGGGATGCAGCAGGGTCTCTCCCTTTCTCTCCCTCCTGCTTTTCTCCCCACGTCTCTCTCGTTCTGCTCGGTCTGAAACAGACATTCTGATGAAAAACAGAGGGGGCCAAAATGTTTGCGAAGGCAAGGCACATGCGGGAGCACACGCACACACTCACGGAGAACATATGACTTGTTTTTGTGCATTACATACACAAATGTGCATTCAGTGGAGCCGCAAGCCATCCCAGGATCTCAATACTGCTCTCCGGTACAATATTTACTTTAGCATATGTTCAGTAACAGCATTATCAAATGAAATGTGCAAGTTGAAATGTCAATCCAGCTGCGCTGTCAGGTCCAGCCAACAGCGAGAAAGGGGAGAGAGGAGGAGGTCTTAATAGACGCGAGCTTCAGTCTGGAACTTGACAGGGAACTGCACGAACAGCTCAAAACATGACAACATTGTCAAACCGTCCACCACATCCTGGAACAGGTACTAACACACAGCACCAGACTGCGGGTGAATGAAAATCAGAGTAGACGATAAGCCAGTAAAGCCTCCGGGATACATATCTGTGAATCCAATTAGTCCAGGTGAAGGTGGAAACACAGTGAGCGAAAATGAGGATTTATTATTACAGTACATACTAATATGAAGTGTCTCGCCCTCCGTTATTCTTAGAGGACAAAATACATGTATGTCAGAGCAGGGAATATGTGTGGTTAACGGACGGAGGGTCCCGATTCCTAAATTTGATGACATGAACAACGTGAAACAGTCATAAGATCCTGGGCCTCGAGCCAAATTGTATATACCAGTGACAGAATGTAACTAACTACATTTACTGAGTACTGTATTTAAGTAAAACTTTAAGTAAAACCAGACGTAAGTACAAAGTCAAAGTAATTGAGTACTTCCATTTTATGAAACTTTATACTTCTTACTCCACTACATCTAAAAGTAAGTTTTGTACTTTTTACTCAGATGCATTTATTTACGAAGTACTTTGAAGATTACATGCTGCATCAGAGCCAAAGTAGCACATTTTCAAATGAATTCATTTGATGGACAATGCAGAATCTGACGTGATCATCAGTCGAGCCACACTGTACAGTACATACACGTACATATACAGTATGTAACATTTACTTTTTCTTGTACTTTTGATACTCAACTACATTTAATACCAGTTATTTTAAGACTATTACTCGGAGTACTATTCATATGGGTGACTTTGACTTTTTACTGAAGTAATATTTTAATATGTCATCTTTACTTTTACCCAAGTATGACTTTAGGGTATTATTTACCACACTCAGTAATACTAAAATATCAGGTACTGCCCAGTGCAACTGCAGGCTTAAAGTAAACAATACAAATAAATCGATTAGCTAAAAGGTTTAGAACACAGAAAAAAAACATCCATCAACACTGAAACCTTGAGGCCTGACTAATGTGGCTCCATTAAGCAGGATGATACACAAAGGTAAATGCTTTCCACACTGATGGTAAGTTGCAACTAATGAAGCAAGTTGGGTTCTTGTGGTACTTCATGGAATCCATTCATACTTTTGACTCTGATACTGAATTAAATGAGTCCCAGTGTTGGTAATACCACCAATCCCACTGAGAATTCAAAACTCCACAAATCTTTGCAGCTTTCATTGACTTCTGAGTCCCCACATACAACCATGGGCAGCTGATTCAGACAAACAAGCTATTTCTTACTTTGGAAAATAGATCATAAATCTCATTTCTCATCTGTTGTTACTTATGGACACAATTTTTTTCCACTTCCTCCTCTGGTACCTAGACAACTCCAATGTGTTAGGAATTCAGGTTAACATTGGTATTGAAGCAGAAAAGTGACGACCACTGTGACAGCCAGTACACATCCAAGAGCAAATATTAAATCAATAACTCACGTACACACACTGGGGAAGCCCTCAAACTGGCCTCATCGCCCGCAGTGTGGCTTTCTCTATTAGACCATCTTAACACTGGCTGCCTGGCTGTTTTCTTGTCTTGCCCTTAAAGCTTAATATCAGTCTGTCCTGTCTTCTGATTGCACATTTCACTTAAAGCCTTACTGAACAGTGGAGTCACCAACCTGTGGCCACAGAATGAAGTGGGATTAAATGGAGTAAAGATTGCCTGTGTGCGCTGCATGTCTATACACCTCTGCCTACAGCTTCAGTGACATTTATCCCGTGTTCAGAATCAGCGAGGGACTGATTGTGCTGTCTTGATGATATATGCCGACGGAGGCCAAGTCATGCTCATTTGCATTTCTTTTTTTCTGACTCTGCTGACTTTGTTTCCAATCTTTTAAGCGTTCTGTGCCTCACGTTGGCTTCTGAGATGAAGCGTCTTCTTGATCTTCAAACCCTCGCGTCTAAACATTTGTCCAGAGTCAGCCGGGCATATGCCGAAGATTAACCGCACATTGTTCCGTTTCTGTTTGTGTATGACTCTCTGTAGCCTGTACGATGGGGAAAGAACAAAACACCATCTGAGCATGTCCAGGATTATCATCATCTCCATGGCGACTGCCTCCTCCACCTCCTGCTCTCTCGCTCCTCTCTCTCCCTCCGTGTGGGTAATCTGTGGCGCTCGCTCTGCGGCACCCACTCATTCATCTCCCATCCCTGCCACAAAATCTGAATTCTGAAATTGCAAAAGGAGTAATAAACAAGATTGACTGCAGCTCTCCCTATTGATCGCTGCTTCGATGTGCTCACATGATTTGTAATATCCACCCCCCCCAAACCTTCCTTTCCTCCAACAATAGCACCCGATGGCCAGGCCACACAGAGACAGGGCAAATTATGATGGGACAGGAATCAATTTCTACTAGATTAAGCCCCTTGTTCTACCATGGCCATAGGGCTTTAGAAGTGAATGGAAGCATGTACTCAGAAAAAAGCCGCTTGTAAAAGATATAAAACCCAGAAGAGAAACCCTCCATTATGCTTTTCATCTCAAGGTGATTGTATCAGACACCAGCACGCTGCAACCGGCTAGCAGTCAGACTCTCGCTCTCATCTCATCTCATATCAACAAAGTCTTCAAAATGCCAACATCGGTTCTTAATGTATTTAGTTGTTCTTTACTTCTGTTCTTATCTTCCTGGTGTCCTCACAGGACAAAAGATTAAGTCTACAAGGGAAATGTGCTGTAGAGCAAAGTTCAAAAGAAACCAACTGATGAAAAAGAACTTAAAGGCTTGAAATTCATCAGAAGGCTTTTTCTCTCCAAAAAGTGTCTGAACATGACTCGAAGCTTCAACAACCAAATACACTGTTGAGTTGAATGTTGCAGTCTTTGTCTTTGATTGGGAAACCGCCTCACTGTGTGGCTCTCTTCGTCGGTCTTTGATAGATATTTTACTGAACAAGTTGCCCCTCTCGCGAACTTCATTTCTCAAACAGCCAATCCTCACCAGAAAACAACCACATAGGTCGTCTGAGTAAGCAGCTTATTATGACCCATATTTACATTTGTTGTTAGGCGGTGACCTTGAGAAGGGTTGTTAATATGACGAGAGCAATATAGGAAGTCAGATGACGATGTATAAAGACAGGATCGTGTCCAGACACATCAGAATGGCATTATTTTTTCTATTTCCCATATGTACTTTAATTAACAGCATTATCATTTTTTCATTCCTCTATTACATTTTCAGTATTTACAGTGAGTGCTTTTAAAAGATTTAAAAGAAATATTTACTATCACAACACAGCGTCGACACACCATAAATAAATACTTCCAATTCTTTGGTCTTCGAGGTCTCAAATACAAATTGTACTACCAAGAGGAAGCTGCATACTAAAGAAAATAATGCACATTCAAAAAAATCTCTTCAGTCAGTTGGTTCAAAGTTAAGTCCTGCCTTTCACAGGGCAGATAGCTAATCATACTTTAGGATAATGGGGTGGCACTAATTGGTGGCCAATCAGAACTTCAGAGGCCCACTTCCAGACCCGCCCCTGTATAAACAGTGACAAAGTCCTCATTTGGATGAGGTTAGGGTGGGTGGACAACCCAGAATCTCAAACAGGAACCAAAAGTTGACTTATTTAAACTTACTTAATAAACTAAACTTAGTTACATATGTAATGTTATTTAAGTTATGTAGCTCATGTATTTATTTTAACCAAACAATGACCTTTTCCTAAAGCTAAGCAAACTGTTATCACCAGATGATAATAAAGGTCTGATACGTGAGTCACTGTTACTCTCAAGTGATCACACGTTTTGGGGTCACTGGCAATCAACCTGCTCAGTAATTACAGGTATGAGTACATGATGTTCAAAAATAAGAAATAAAACATCTCAAATATAGAGAAGACGTATAGATTCTGATCTAATGTGACTGAGATCAGAATGTAGCATGTGAACAAGTGGGTGCTTGAGGCCCCTTGTCACATATTTCCGATGTGTGCACTGACATGTGACCAACTCCCGTTTGATACGGTGTGTGGTGACAATTTGGTTCTTGCCGGCGAGTGAAGAGTTTGATTTGTTATTCACTGATAACAATGTGTGTGTGCATTCAGCATGATCGCTGCTATACGTGAACAGAGAAGCGGAAGAAGCGTGGGGGTGGGGGGATTCATTTTCAAGTCCGATTTTCACAGTAAACCAACAATAAGATGCAGGATCCCACTTTCTTTCCCTCCTTCTCTTTCTCGTTGCTATGCGTCTGCTCCTCTTATTACCATGTTTACAACTTGTTGGCACCCTGAACGCTGTGTTGGCTTTGGCCGTGGAGCACAGCAAATAAAGGAAAGGAATTTTGAAAACATGTCAGTGAGCGCGCTGATATAAGAGGATCAGACATGCAAGAGTGGAATTGGGCCCTTAAGTGTTCCAAAAGAGAATAAAGGGCGAATTATCATTTAATCCCACCCTGGTCAGTACAAGGAGGGGGGGATGAGAGGAGAGAAGAAGGATTCATTTGTTCCACAAAAGGATGTGAGATACTGGGAATGGTGTCAGACAAAGGTTTGTGGCGTGGGAGGATGAGGAAGATGGTGGTGGAGGGTCATCCCGCCATGTGTAAGCTAGTGAACAGCAGCAGGCCCACTCAGGCAGAACAGGTAGAAAGGTTTGTCTTTGCTAACATCTCTTAAAAGAGAGAAATGTTTCTGCAAACCACAAATGTGCGTGTCGTATGTACCATGTTGACATTTGAACAAAACGTGCCATGTCACGTTCGCACTACATGTTTATTTCCTGACTTTCGCGTTGTGAGGTGGAGGAGATGGTGGTGGAGTTACAGGTGACGAGGCTGCCAAATGTGTATCGCAGTCCGAGTCTGTGCTTTCAGCATTTGTAAGTGCAAAACAACTGGGGATTTTTAAGGAGAACTAGGGAGGATTTCCAGCCGAACATGTTGCAACCAAAACTGGACATTTTTCATGGGAAGTTGGACCATCATCAGCTGTGTATGTGGCAACCAAAACAGGTATTTTAAGCCAAACCACAATGTTTTCCTCACCCTAAACAAGTGTTATTTGTGTCTAAACCTAACCAGAGCATAAGCACAGCACTGTGACAAGAGAGAAACAGAACATTTGAACTGAATGTAAAGTTGCAAATATAGAAATGCAAAGCTTGTGGTTTTGTAGAAACATACTTAGCATACTTAACGTTTATTCTGCCGATCGGTTTGGGCAATGGCATGGAAAAGGGCCAAACAGCAACAATATGATGATCTGAAAAACTGGACAGAAAAAGCTGTGTTTGACTTACCTTATTATACAATCCGGAATTTGTAGCTTTCCCCCTCAACAGAGTGCAGACATGGTATATTTTTACAACATTCCGGGCCTCCTGTTTAGTATCATGTATGAGAAAACAGATCCTGTCTGTTGCGAAACAGCAGAAAAACACATTCGGTTATCGCGTACTGTAGATCATCACTTGCTGCATTCTGCATACAAACAGCTGGCATTTCATTTGCAAAAACGGCCGCACGTCACAACACTGCTCTGAATAAAAGTTAAACATGATACACTGTAATGCACCGAGATAAGCACAGGAGTAATGCATCTCTCTGAGTGCAGGCCTGTTTGTTTCATTATGAGAGGGCTGCAGAGATAAAGGCACGGGGAGAGATAATGTGTGTGCTTGTTTGGAGCCACTGCTGGCTATCTCTCTCGTGAACATAAAGCATTCCATAACAGAAGAGTAGGCTGTGATACCCACTGTCAAATAAATAAATGTGGACCTGACTCTTATATCCTCCATAGAGGAGCATTGTAAACAATAAGGGGAAGCTTTGTTCGATCAGGGAGGTAAAGCTCTCACAGTGGGAGGAAACATACAGACAGGGGCTTGCTAGTTACGCCGAGGCTGCTCTTGCGTGACCAGAAATACTGTATGTCTGAGGAGACAAATGAGAAGAGATGCAGGTGTTCTGCAACTACAAGGTAAATCTCCAGCTTCCTGTAATGACTTACAGGTCCCTCAACAGGCAGCTGCAGGTCCCTATGAATGTAAATATCTCCGTCAGAGAATTATTCCTGAAAGTGAAAAATGTACTGCTTGTGGACATGAACCAATAATTAATTTCAGAGGGCTGATAACAGCTTTGTGAATATGTGAATAGTTATCCAGATGTAGCAGAGATACAGTGGGAAACCATCATAATGTCTCCAGACATTGTGAAATTGTGTTGTGAAACTCTCAAAAATACAGACTAAAGTTCATGAACAATGACATGATTAATGTTTGTTCCATGAGGACAGATCATGTCCTCAGATAGAAAGGTCAGCTAAAGGTTTCTTTAAAAGGAGACAAGTGAGTTATTTTTTGTTTCTCCTTTCCTTCAGTGTTTAATATAAGTTCTTGTGCATGTGAATGTTACAAAAAACGGTTCCGCACTGATAGAAGCTTCTCTCTCCCGCAGATAAAACCTCTCCCGAAACGCCCCCCTCTCGACCTGTCACGCGACAACGTGAAGTCAAAATGACGTAGATCTCGCTGGCGCGGCAGAATTTCGGGCCGGTCGCGCACCACTCTTTTTTTTTCAGCGGCGCGCGACAAAATGGAAACAGGAAGATGAACGAGTTCGAGGGCAAGCTTTCCGAGCAACTTTGATGCACATTTTAATGCGACCTTTTATAGTTTTATTAGCACGTCTTGTAAGCATTCTTTCTTTATATTTTATTGTGTAGGCCTATATTTTTTATCTTACCGTAAAGTATTGCCTTATTTTTTATCTTATCTTATTGTTTATCTGTTTGCTAATAAACCGTGGTTTTACATAAGTTCTGTCTGCTGTTGTTGTGGTCAAAGAGGAGTGAAATTATGTGGCTGAAAAACTAGCATGACATAATGCTCAAAGCGGCATTAAGTTATAAAAACAGATTATTAAGTTATTAATTGTAAGTTATTAAGATAGATACTTACAAACATACACTCTGGAATGTTGATGGCTGACCCAGGTAGAGGTGCAAATGTGTGCCAGTGGTGTAGAATAATAGACAGCCAGGTGCACATGAGGACACTATTCATATGATAACTGCTGCCACACACTCTTGTTGTTGAATGTTGATGGCTCATCCAGTGACTGTTGTCATTGACGCCAATGCTGCTGCAAGTTCTTCCATTGTTTACCTTTTTATTCTTCTTCTAGTGCGTAGAAATAGCAAAGTCGGTAGCCTTTCCTCAGTTGCGACACCTCTGTTCAGGAGAAGACTGCAACTAGTGCCGCGACCACCACGCGCAAGTATATATAGTTACGGCGCTCCCGGGCGTGACGTTGTCGCGCGACAGGTCGAGAGCAGCGAGTATACTGGAGCCTTAAGGCATGTGTGAGCTGACCAATCCGAGGAGACTGGGTATTCAGGAGGAGGGGCCTTAAAGAGACAGGAGGCAAATAAGGGTGTTTCAGACAGAGGAGGGACACAGTGCTGCAGCCCTGGACAGAATGAAAATTGATGCTTTTTTGGAGAATTAAAGCATGAAAACCTCCCCTAGTAGCAATCCAAATTAAAACTATGAACCTGAAAATGAGCCTCATATGTCTCCTTAAAAGTTTTCGAAACAAAATACTTTATTGTTTAAAACTTCATTTGTTTTCATGGGTTTCAAAAGGTACTGGAATGGTCTCTTGAAGGCCTTGAAAGTTCATCTCCACTAATCTCACAAGCTTATAGTTGTGTCATCGTTATTTTGTAGTGCAGAACCATGTTTCTCCTAATTTTGTGAGACTGTGAGGCCTGAACAGCTCTTTTTTCCACAATGTTTACCAGAAATGATCTCTAAATCAGTAGGACTGACAAACAGATAGCAGTGCATTCATGTCTTATTTTTTTAAACAGTCAATGGTTAAGATAAATATCAAGTCCTATAGAACTTAGTGTTTGTTAATTCTGCAGGCTTAATTCTTAAAACTTACCATAAGACAAAGGCAGAGTAAGGGAGAGACTTTTGGAACTGCCTAGTTCTCGAAAATGCTTTGTGTCAGCCTGCTTACCGTTTCTCCTTGGCCGATCAGGCGCCATTGGCTGAATCTTTTTTTCCACTTCAATTTTAAATTTTTCAAGCCCCCACTCATGGTGTATTACCATTATCACTAACTGCGAGACTCCATCGAGCTGTCTGGTACCTGTGGACATGCGTGAAAATTGCTGCAAAATGCTAGTCTAAATGTAAATGGACTCAGGTAATTGTTATCTTTTGTGAGTGGAACTTTTCTCATTGACTCCTCTTTTTAGGGTATTCTGATTTCTTTCATTCAGTATAATTTGAATTTAATGCCCCAGATGCATGGTGAAATAGCTTCATATAAGCTGTTAAAAATGAATTTCTGACACTTTAACCTCTGTGTTTGTAAGTGCCTTCAGTTTGACTGGAGTAATAACAACACTGTTTTGTCTGTGAGGAACCTTTTGCAAACTATTACAGTGTGTTTGATATTGTCGCACATCTATTTACCACGGTAATAACCTTTCTCCATGTTTTGTCTCGACTCTTGTACTGCATCTGCACGGCCCCATTTAAAAAGAGCCCGTGGTCTAAACGTTTCCCAACGATTTTCTATTTCTTTGGCAGTACCTGTGTGTCCCCATCTGCTCTCCTTTTGTTAAACCTTGGCAGATTTCTGTATCGTCTAATATCCAGATTTTTATTTTTAAAGTAATGTTCCCATGAACAACACATGATGTTAACAAACGTGAAATTAATTGTTAAGCCTGAAACATGACTGCAAATGTAAGGCAATAGGCATAAACAATACAAAAGCTGTTTTATACCGCTTCCTTTTAATTAGGCAATTGCTGAAACTGTACATTTGTTTTCCTAAATGTTATAGATTTAGATCGTTGCCAGATGCCTTTTAGCATCTCCTGACCCAGGTTTTTTTTTTTTAATTTTCTTCTACCCCAGCCACCCTGGCACTACTAACCCCCATTGACTGCAGAGGATTACTTTCACTCCTCCGTGACTGTCTCTCCCTGTCGCTCAAAAGCACAGGCATACACGCACCTCAGAGCGCCACCATCTCCCTGTGCGACATGCTTCATGCGCCGAGGGATCCACTACTGATAAGCAAACCCCCCATACCACCACTGAAAACTGATTTCAGGTCTCCAAAGCAGAACTGTCCACAGAGGACTATCTCCACAAAGCTGCTACGCATGAGCTGGTGAGCTGTCTCATTGATCTGCCTTTCCTCACAGTCCAGCCCGGGCATTCACTCTTGTTTGCTACGCCTTAGCGAGTCCACTTTGGAAAACATCACCCGTGGGAGAGGTGGTGGTGGTGGGGGGGAGTTTTTTAAAAAACCTCACTCTCTCCAAATAATAAACTTTGGTTCCAGCTAGCCACTGCAGGCTACACGCGGTGATGTCATCTAATAAAATGGAAATTGTATGCATGCTATGCAGGAGAAAGGAGTGGGGCTTTACATAGGGTGCATTGCACAGTGAAGTGGAAGACGCTAATCTGGCACTGATGCTTGCACATGCGTTAATGTGAGTATGTGTGTGTGAGTGTGAACATGTACTGTATATAAGTGACGGCATGCGTGCTTTCCAACGGCACGCCAAAGCTACCGACTGTATAGATTCCAGATCCATGTTGCGAGACAGTGAAAAGGGTTAAAAGTCCACTGCATCCTGGGACTCTTGTATTCCTCCTCACCCAAACAGCACACACGCCATGAAACCATATCTGGAATTATGAAATCAAAGGCAATGATGGAGCCTCTTGGATCAAACATCTTCAGAATCTGTTTTTTTTTTACTGATTGAGGATTTTTATACACTAATCTGAAAACCTCTCCCCCACCCCCCTTCTCTGTGGGTTAGTGGAGAGGCAACACACCCCTGCCACCTCATTGTTTGGTTGTATTTTGGCCACGACTGCTCCTGTAGGTGGGTGGATGGGTGTTGTCTGTAGTGTTTCAATGTTTTCTACCAGAGCTTTAGGACCTTTTTGTGGGTTTAGGATCACATTGCCGTAATGTAATAGCTGCATGGTGGGAAAGGGGGTGAGTCATGCTTCTACTGAGTGTGCGAAAATGTGTGGGGTGGGGGCTTCAATGGGCGAGCCGGGTTTGGGCGTGCATTTCACTTGTTTATGCTCATTTACATTAGTCATATGGACAAGCGTCTGTACAATTCATGTACAAAAGCACGCTAATTTACTGGGTTGGTGTCTTTCTTTTTCTGGTGTGGAAGTGATGGTTCTATCTACCAGTGTGGAGTCGACCACTTTCTCAAGCAGAATTCGGGAAGTATTGCAAAGGACATCTCCATTATCTTATTCAATTATATCGTGGTTCTCAAGGAAACATGAAATATAAGGCTGAATGGCAAAGCCAATATTCACTTTCGGATGCCCCCCTATGAAAAAGGTACTGAAGTTAGTGAAGATGAGTGACCTCACACAAACATGCTTATTTTCATGTATCAGGCGCTGCCAGACACAGAAAGTTGACTCTGAATTGCATTTGATGCTCCAACTAATGAGGTTATTGTTGGACAATTAACAAAACAGTTAAAGCGCAGAAACCAATTCCAGCCACACATTTATTACTAGAAAAAAAAACATCATAACAAATTCAAAAACATCTCAAACTAGAATTGTACACCAAGGCCAAAAGACCCAATTTGTACTTTCTTATAGATATCAAGCACCATAATCGTGTCAAGCCTCGGAGTTGGAGAGTAGTTAACAAAGCAAAAGATAAATAAATAAGAATTCTCCAAGGGTTTAAACAAGTGCAACAAGTTTCCTTCCACTGCGCTAGGCTTGCTGAACATCTCATGCATACTGACCCTGCTCCAAATACCTTGTGTCATTCTTGTTGCTTGTGCTCATGGGGCAACACTTGGTAACTTTCTTTCTCATGCAACTATTATTAGCTCGAAAGCAGACAGTCAATCCACTGCCGCGGATTATTTTCAAAATCTTTCCCCATGGGTGCAGCAGCTTTGATTTGATTAAACCTGATCCCTGGCTCTCAGATGTCGTTTAAGGCTCCTGGCGTCAGCATTATCTGTGTCATCAAGCAGACACAAAATGGGCACTTTTGTTGCATTTGCTGCCTGGCATAGTTAAAGGTCAGAGATCAATGTTGTTATTCGTCCAAACGAACTTCTGCAAACGTGATATTATCTTTTAATGCTTGCTGTAAGCTCCAAAGTTGACTTAGTAACACAAAAGCCACACACTCACACACACAGTATGAAACCAGGGAAATCAATCTGTGTTTACTGATAAGTGACAGCATCTGAAGTGTGTCATTGACCCTAACAGCTGTTCTACTTGTCAGAGGAGGGCTGTGCGCAGTGCCCATGAAACCTCTTGGAGAAGGGGTTCACCCCTGGGCTGAGGATTTAAGATGTGATAAGGTAATTGCTCAATGTTTAGACAGAGGTATCATTGGTCCTCCATCTCTAGTTCACTGTCAAGGAGGGTTAACGACCAGGAGCCCAGACAGTGATTAAACATTTATACAGGACATCTAACCCTTTATATATCAAATGGTCTCTGCAGCACAGGGCTCTGACGGTCCAGCTCGTCTTACGCCTCTTCCAAAACCCTGCACCCCTCATCAGCCTGCTCTGTGTCCGGACCTTCACAGTACACATGGGAACTGTAACCCTCTGGACACTGCTCATATTTTTTCATCGTCTCCTTGCAATGGTGTGGTATGCATCTTCAAACAATATGGGGCTGGAGCTGCCACGGCCTTAAAAAAAATGGCATATTACACGCATAAAACAGAAAACTTCCCCTCCTGGATTCTAAGCATTTATGAGCAGACTTTTTATTCAGCAGAGGACAACTGCTTTAGCTGCTGTGGTTGGAGAGAAGCTGCATTCGCCATTACGTCTACGTTCAAAACCTTGAATCATTCGACGGTTATGAGCTACACTTTGCCAGCCAGCATTACCGAGGAAGCGAAACCTTTTTTTTTTTTCCAGCATCCTGATATGTTGAAAAGCCTAATCCAGAGAGGCTTTTATAAGCTTTTAAACTGATTGGCCATATCGTCATGGCCCCGGAAACTCCTCCCAGAGTGCTCACTTTATGTGTAGGAGCTGGCCAGTGAATAAAGGGTGTGGGGTTACCATTTTTTGCCACAGGGTGAACCTGTACTTTGCCATGGTTCCTCCCTCATTACTTCAGCCTCTTAATTTGTTTAATGTGTGGAGAAACAAAGCCAAGACAATATAAAGAGTTTTACCTCCTCTGGTGCTTTCCCTCACAATCCACTCTCTAAATTGAAGGAAGTAAGAAAATAGAAAGATGGATCAATAAATCCTTACCAGCAGTGGCCCCTGTAGCAAAGCTGTTCTGCCACATCCTGTAATAGCCATTCCCACAAGACCTCTCCACCTGCTACATCTGTTCTCCATTGTCTTCCAGCGTATCTCATCGATGCTACTATGGCATATCAAGCAAAGGACAGCGAAGGTTTTGTGGCTAATCGTTACTGCTTCAAGGCACAGATATGGGAATCTGGCATGTAGCCACTGGCCTTACTCATATTGTTCTGCTGTTGTTCAGTTCCCGTCTCTAGGGAGCTTTTCCGTGCTCAATATGAACCTGAGGGTGTCTTTTAAAGATGATATTCCAGGGATCGATATGAATGAGTGTGGTCATTGGGGACATGGCCCTATTTGGAACAAGTGCACCGTTGGGGTGAACTATAGGCAGTCAAACCACATGACAGGCTTCAGGCGCGAGGTCTGGTTTCAATCTCAGATAAATAAATCACAGCTTAATACCTGTCCCATATAATTCCTCTACTACCTCTGTGACTGGAATACAGGCTTGGACGGGGGATAAACCAGAATGTGCACTGCATCCCAAGGAAAAAGAAAAAGTGAGAAAGAGCGATTGGTGGTGGGGGTGGAGGGCCAGTTGCTTTGGATGAGAGGCCAAACGTTTGTGTTGGCAGACATAAAGGCAGGATCTGTCTCCCTCCCAGTCGCGCCTGTCCCTTTTCCAGCTCGGACGGGGGATAGAAGTCTGGGATTGGGTTACCCTGATTAGAAGATTGCACAGGCTGACGCGCCAGGATAAAGGATGGGCAAGCCATGTTGGATGTAACCCAAGCTAGCAGCTAGTCTCTAGGTTAATTGGTAGGATTAGAGAGACAGGTGTTCATGGCTTGTTGGGGGAACAAGTTACACCTGAGACACAGGTATTGACGGGCGTTTCAGCGTAGCATAAAATTGCAACATTACGCACTATTGTGTTTCTTAGTAATCGTCCACGGAAACACTTAGAGGCAATCTTATATGGCATACAATGAGCGTCCTTACACATGTATCAACCTGCACTCCTAGAATGAGGCTGCCTGGTTTTGTCTTACATGCAAATTTTTACTCAAGCTAATTCAGGTTTGCATTAAAAGTGCCTCCTCCTCTTCCTGCATACAGACGCGAAAACACTGCAGCTCGAATTGTCCTGATCTGAAAGGCTAATGTTGTGGGAAGGAGAGGATTAAGATAAGTCTTTAATTTGCAGCATCTTTCAGGACTGTTGTGTACACAGCCTTGGAGATTAGTCTCTCGCAAACAACTGCTCAATTAAGAAGTGAAGATAAAGTTGCAGCGGGGGTCCAAATACTTGCAGAAAGCAATATAAACAAAACAGGTTGCCACACTTACAGTCAATTTGTAAAGGGGTAATTATAGGCCTTCTCTAGCTGCTTTCTCTGGCTGGTTTATTGCCACCCAAGGAAGATATACAAATCCACTATTCTTGGGCTTTAACCACAGTTTTGAGCAAAAGCAGATGCTTTTGGTACTTAAGTGTAACTGACTATTTGCTGAAAACCACCGTACTTAGTAACTATGACTACCTCGCTTTCTCTTCATCCTCACCTGAAACCGAACACCTGAACAAGGGCAGTGAAAGGAGACCGTGACCAGGCTACAAAGAGGCCATTTGGTCAAGCTGGACGACCACAATGCCTGAGGGCCCTGCTCTGCTTCGCGACGCCGTCTGGCCATGTGACCTCCTTTGTCCCACTCCGCTTTCTGCCCTCTGCCTTTTCTCCTTCCTCCTCTCCTTTCCCAAACCATGTGAATGCCCCTGACCCTTGCCAGGTGAAGTTGACAGCAATGAAACACACTCTAAACCTCAGCTGGATGGTATGGATCTAAAATTGGCGGGGAGAAAAAGAGAAAGGGACTCATTCATTATCATTGGCAGCTCCTTCTCCTTTTGATGCCTTGCTTCTGTCTCTCTTTCACCTCGCTGGTCCCCGTATGGGCCTTTTCAAACTTCATAACAGGTTTACAGCATGGCAGATTCATTTAACATTACATTACACCACAGGAGACCTGGCCAGCTGCCTCCGCACTAAAGGGGGAATGGAAAAATGACAGAAAGCGACGTGGCCGTGGCCCAAAAAAATCTCAACCCACTCAGAAACAAGTGGCTCTGTGTTTCACTGAAGCCAACAATGGAAGCCCTAGCTACATGTTGATAATCCCTGCCGTGTTTTATGTGCTCATTAAGTATGGATTCATAATCGTGTTAAGAGCTTGCCAGGATGATCCAACACACAGTGAGGAAGGAGGTGGAGCCTTTGAGTAAACAAGCACCTTGCGTTAGTTCATCTTTCATTGCGAGGGCCTCGTCCTGGGAGTTGATTAAACAGCTCTGGTTTAATGAATGAATAATGAAGATGGTGATATACTTAGTCGTGTATCACATGTCAGTATTTACACATGTTTATGTGGGTTCAGCCGACCGGGACCCCGTACTGCCATGCGGCGGATGAGAGCCATTCTGTTGATGCTTTTATCAAGAGTATTGCAGATACATAAAAATACTCTCTCGTGACACAAAATGACTGTTTTGTGAATTTTCTCATTTTGCATTAATGCCACCTTTTAATATAGTGCAATAGTGCAATTCAACAGCACCATAAAAACAACTTCTAAAAGCTGAATCAGCACCTCTCTGATACAGTGTCAAAAAGCTGAATAGTAAACGCTTATCGCAGGGCTGTACAGTGTTGAATTGTGCCCAATGTGGGTGTACCAATTAAAGTGGAAACCTGGTGTTTTATCTGTCACATAATACGAGGCTCATATGAGATAAATAGCAAAAATACCTTTTTAGTGTTTGAGGGAAAATTATGACCGCAAACTTGTTTTTTCCTGTTTCTGGAGCTTCAAAACACCTTAAACCAAATAAACTTATGTGCTTTTCCCCCCAATTCGTAATCCGCTGCGCCTCTTAGGACATTTCTCAACTTATGAACTTTTCTCACACACCCCTATCTGATTTGTCATGCTCAGAAATTCCCATTTTCCTCACATCTCATAGGCGGTTGACAGCTATGAGCCTCGTAATGATTGGTCGACAGAGGCTCTGTTTAACAGGCGATCAGTATGCTCAGTGATGGGTGAGGATTCCATTAGGGGGAAATTAGGAAACTCAAGAATAGGAGTAGCAATAACGGCTGATATTAGACCTCTAAATCATCCAACTCTCCAGCCTTATAGCTGCCCAATCCTTCCTGTCTGCCCGTGTGTCTCTACTTCCTCCTCCTCTCCTCTTCTCCTCTCTCTCTCCCGAATGCTCGTCTTTGAGACCTTGTCAGATTGAAAGAACTCAATCAGTCAGCCCGTTCTCTGTGGACTCCTGGCCGAGCTGTTGATAAATCAAGCCCTATTCTCTCACAGCACCGAAAGACACATAGAGAGGAGGGCGCACTATCTACACTGTCTTGACCAGGGACTTGTGTTATTCATTTTGCAGAGGGCCTCTGCGGCTGTGGGAAACGGTGTGTATTCCCACTGATGTGTGTGTGTAAAAGTGTCCCAGTTAAATCTCGACAAAGAGAGCAGGTAGACTGACCTCCATATATCCATATTCCACTTGTAGTTAAGATGGAGTTGATTTTTGTTATAGAATAAGAGAGAAAGCAATAACCAGGAATTTAAAATGCAAAGAATTAAACCAAATTATTGTGTAACTTTTAGGAGAAGTATGTTCTATGGACTCATACATTGATTTGTGTACTCCCATTTTGAATCCTCAAGTTTGGTATTACAACTGTTGCCATCTTGTTTTTTTTTGGGTGGGGCTGGAGAGGATATCTTTATCTGACTGACAACTAGAAGATCTTGACCATCACAAAGTAGCCATGCCCTAAATCATACCCTGCTTTATCATCTATTCTACCCTCAATGTAACCATGATTTATAAAATAAACATACATTTGTATTGAGGAAGATCTGAAACTTGCGACCGAGATCATGAGCTCATTAGGAATCTGTTGACTCAGGTAATAAATCAAGTGAGAATTATTTTTTTTCATAAGCTTAAATACAATTGGACTTCTTTTTGCAACCAGTGGAGTCTCCCCTTTCTGGCCCCTTGAAGGAATGCATAGTGGCACGTCCACATCGGCTTTCCAGACTGGAAAGTTCTGTCCCGTTTTTTTAAACACTGTGATTATCAGTAAGCAAAAGCAGTATGGCTTGCAACTCTGCTAATTGGCATCTCTTCTGCATTCTGGTATTGATGAATACATTAGTATTAGACATTAGTGTGGAAAAGATTGTGTGATCAAAACAACAGCAGAGAAAGAGATATTTGTGGTTACAGCTACCTACGGTGTTGGGGATATAATTTGGCCTTAATCTGCTGCTTTATCATCTTGCAATACTGTATTATTTATTTTTTACATTACATTTTGGCCCGTCCAAGGACGCCATTTATTCACATAACTCCACTCACTAGATCATCTAAATGGGGAAAAACAAAAAATAACCAGCATGACAATTAGACTATTTGTGAATGATGACATTCATTAGAGTTCATATATTTACTCTACCACTTGTCACCCATGCAAACTTTTAAAACTTTTAACCCATATTTCGAAAAATGTAGCGCTGTAATGAGGGTCATGTAGTAGACTTGTTTCATTTGTTTTGTGTGCGATCACAGGAGCACAGTGGGTAGTCCAACATGGGCGTTGTCGCCAGGTTTGCTTTCTTCTGAGCGATTCCCCTTTGGTTCAGGTCAGCGAGCATGAGCGCCCGCTACAAAGCAGTAACACTTAGTAAGAGCAACTCTCTGCGGGGTCCCCTTAATGTTGTCACATGCATGACATGGCAGACATCCAGACCACATGTACAGACAGTCCCGTCCATGCAGATGACGACTGACGCTGAAACAGTGGTCGGTGTCGGCAGTCATTACTCACAGCCTGTGTGGTTATAGACAGGTTTTTGCATATACTTTTATAAATATCCTTGACGGTTTGCTAAATGCACTATTTGTTCATCAGCGGTGTGACTTTCAAGCCCACAGTTGTGCTTGTTTACACATGGGAGATGCCATATGTGCACTTCCACTGCAACACTGATCGATGTCTCATGTTGTTCAGCTTTAAAACAATAAATGTGAGTAAAAAAATTAATAAATAAATCAGGATTAAGATGATATGGTTTGCAGATAAATGTAGCACAGGCATAACAATATTTATTCAATGAAAATGAAGATTTGCAGAGCACCCACGACAGTGAGTACTGCTAAATATAAACACACATACGTGACATAAGCCATAAATAAATAGATTTTTCTAATGCAGAATACACAATCTGGTTATTAATTAATTAAGAATTGGTCATTATTATTACACCTAGCCTTGATGAAAAGATAGAGAGATTATGACTTGATTATGTAGTTTCATGAGATGGATTTGTCTCAAAATTGAGGTTACTGATTCACAGGAAACTATCTTGACTTCAGCTGTAAACAAATCTGGTTCTACATAGCTATATCTGAACATTAAAATGTCTTATATGTGATCAATTCTACAGAAATACATACTGCTATACATGTTGAAGTGGCCTAATAATACAGTCAGCTGTTGAAGCGAAGATACTGTGTTTCCCCATGGTTGCTGCAGGGTGTATTACGTTGCCTACAGTGGTGTAGTGGTGCCTGGAGAAGTGGGTATACTCCAAGTTGTGCTGCGCGCGCAGCCGCTTTTGCCGGTCCTACATTTCCCATAATGCATTGCACGGCCAGCATTTATTCGGCAGGAGAAAAAAACGGTGGTTACGATGACAACGTGTCTGTTACACCAAGTAGTTTCGAGCAATCTGATTGGTCGAGAGAGCGTAGCTGGCAGAACGGCTACATGTTCAGCCTCCGTGTGCCGTGGGACAAGCTGCTGTTACTGTCCGCTCCATTTACAGCCATTAATGTGTGTGGGGCGTTCACTTTCCTGACTGCGGACAGCCGCTATAGTCTGCCGGACCGTCACTGGCTGTTTGTTGTGTTCATGTCTCTGTGCTGATGACACACACAGACCAACGGTGGAAGTACACACACATTGACAAGAGTGGAAACGAATGGAGGCGGACCGCAGTCGCGGCCGTTAGAAGTGGATATACGCAATGTCGCCTGAAAAATAAGTGGGTATACGCCGTCTACCTGCGTATACCCTCCACTACACCACTGATGACAGGTCGCTGCTTTTTGTGGATTTGGGGAGGTCATCCCCACGTATCACTGTAATGTGTCTCTATACATAAAAAAAAAAACATGATTGCAAAGTCACAAAATACTG
>OMLP01040096.1:0-10558 GCA_900302685.1 Spondyliosoma cantharus | reverse complement strand
TTTGCGGCATATAGCCTCCTCCTTTCCAACATTCTGGCACCTCTAGGCATCTCTGTGTTCCTTCATTGAAGGATCGTACAGATACCTGTAGAGGCGCACTTGCTTGGAAAGCTTGCCCTCGAACTCGTTCATCTTCCTGTTTCTGGTTTGGCACGCTCAGCTGAAAAAAAAAGAGTGGTGCACGACCTGGTGTGACCTGGCACGCGCCAGCGAGATCTACGTCATTTTGACGTCACGTTGTCGTGCGCCAATCTTTTTTTTACAGCTGCAGGTCAAGAGCGGCGAGTATACACTGGCCTTAACACCAACGCAAGTCACAGCCTGTTTACCCTGCTGCCCTCTGGCAAGCAATACAGAAGTATCTACTGGTGTACCACCAGGCTACTAAGCAACTTCTTTCCTCAGGCTGTGAGACTCCTCAATTATTGATCTTTCCATTTATAAAATGTTGTTTTTGTGCTACAACAGGGCACTACAACTTTGAATAATCATTTACAATATAATATCAATTATATAAATCTAAAATAATTGTAAATAAATGTAACATCCATAAGAGATGGTTTAACAAGAAGATTTCACAAAATTATAAAATTTGACTCAACAATAACTGACAAAGAGAAAAAAACAAGTGTTTTGCTAGTCACCTATTAGCCTAAGCCTATGGCATTTTACATTGAATAAAATAGCCCCGCAGCTAGCTGACTTTTATTCTACTCATGGCTTAACAAGTTTATTATTTTTTCAGCATACCATTGTTAAAACAGATCAGCTAATATTGCTGTAGCGAAACCAACAAGTTAGCAGACCACTGAGTGAGATGTCCGGTTAATCTGTTGACTTGTCTTTTCCTCAAAATTCAAAATATTCCCACAGTGCTGATTTATTCCTGGAAGAACAGTACATATCCTCTTCATCTTTTTCTTGACTGCTTGCCTAGTGCTGTTGTATCACAAAAGTCCAAATGATGGGCCAGATGAGTCTGGTTTTCCGCTCCAGCACTTTACCTAAACTTGCTTATTTCAAAGGTCTAGTACAGTCAGGAAGAATGCTCAAAGAAGTCCATTGGAGATGAACAGGCCCAAGTTCAAAAGAGTTTGTTGTCTTTTCTCAGATGGCAACAAATTCGAGTCAATCCTGGTCAATGACCCTATTTTATTTTTATTTATTTTTTTACAGTTGGGAGACTCTGAAGAGTGTCTTCCTCTTCTAAACCATTTCTCTGAGGCCCATTTTTAAAAGTGTCTGGTCAAGTCTGGTATTGCGGGGACCTTCCTGCTGGGGCAAGTCTCGACATGTCTGACACTATTGTCTCTGGGCTTTTACACTGGGTATGTTTTTTTTTTTTATCATGGCAGATCACACACACAAGATTTCTCTCACACAAATACACCTGGGTGCAGTGTTGGGGAAGTTACCTTTAAAAAGTAGTGTATGCTCGTTACTCATTACTTCTTAAAAAAGTAATCCCTTACTTTACTTAGTTACCCTCTATGGAAAGTAAAGTTTTACGTTACTCGTTACTTTTATGGTGCTCGACTTTGGGCAGAACCCCATCTCATTTCCTAAATGTGTTTAGGCCTACATAAAGTTCTGGAGGACATAACAGGTATTTCTTTTGTGCTCTTTATTATGAAAAATGCCACAAACAGAGCACTTGACAAGAAAACAAGTTACCGTTGGTGGTTAGCTCCGCCACACTTGCCATGATGACTGACTGCTCTCTGCATGCTATTGCTATGACCAGCCTCAGTGTCATGTCCTGTGATATCTGTGGGTTATTATGGTGCTTGGTGCTCCTGCTCAGCCATCCAGCCCTCCGCACCTCTACAGCCCCCCCCAAGAGAGCCAGCTACTCTCTCCGTGCTCACCGGCTTACCGCCACACCACGCTACCAGCCACCGTGCGCTACAGCTCCAGCACCCCCACCTCCGCATCTCCAGACGGGGACTCCGCCTGGAGCTCGCAACTCCCTCACGATCTCTTTCCTCGAGTAATCAATAAATCACTCCTTCAACTTCTCCAAGCTTCAGTGTCTGCTTTTGGGTTCTAACTCTACCACCCAGCACAACACTCAGTGTGGGATGAGAGCCCGCGACTATTGCGCAAGCATGCAGCTGAGGCAGTGTCGCTGTCATTACTGTAACGCGTTACTTTGTTACTTTGTAACGTGCTACACACAACACTGCCTGGGTGTTACTTAACTTGTGATTGTTAATATTGTATACGCTGTTTAAATGTTGAGGTGCACTTGTGAGGACGAGGTGATACACACATGGCTAGGGTATTTCAAATGAAATGCGTATCTGAAAGGTGATGACATGGATGATGTTTTTCCTGTGCATGAATAAATTGGACCGGTGATCATTGAATCGATGTATTGCTAGTTGTAGTTGCAACACCCCAAATTACACCCCAAAATGACTAAAATAGCATGTCGTTCGTAATGACGAATACATTTAATCTTAAAACTTGAGCTAATGTCACACTCATAGCATGCAGAGCTGATGGTCCCTGTTATGCCCACTCTGAAAAAAACATGAATTGGTTTATGTACTGTATGTTCAGAATGCCTTTGTTATCTTGTGGTCATCATCAATGAGTATACATTAAGTCTGACATCACTGAAAAACAAACTTCAAGTGAAGTTTGAACTCTCTTTCAATCCAATACGAGTAACTTTGAGAGTACTCTTACCAGTGCCCTTGAACCTCTGAATTTAGATGCCACCCAGAACTCTGGGATGTGTTTGTGTGTGGGTAGGCATGTGCATATGCATCGAATTTTCAATTCATGTTTTTATTCATGCGTTGGAAGTTTTGCGCTATTTCCTCTGCTGTTGCTCGCTGTGGGGATTTTGCTCGTGGCTATCCTACCTACTCAAATTTCAGGTAGCTGCAGTCTTTACCCCAGAGGAAGGTCCTCGGGGAGGTCTTGTTGTTAGAACAAAACTTTCCACCATATCTCACTGTAAAAAGTAAGGGAGGCTGCTTGCACACTGGTGTGTACGCCGTGCATAAGGGAGTGGAAGAAAGAGAGAAAGAAAGAGAGGAGCTTTTTATATCCCTGAAGAGGGCTTTTAACCTATTCGCTGCTGGGGTAACACAACCAGGAGGCTTTATATTACATGTGATGCAAGATATGATGTAGCCTAATTAGAAAACTAATTTATGCCATTTTGTGGAATGCATTCTGACCAAACATACTGTAGAAAGTGCATGTGTGGCACAGATACATACCGTACTGCATATAATAAAAACCGTGCCATATTCTTCATCCACAGCTTATTAACTCTTATCAGAAATGGTATAATGAAAGAAAAGAGAAGGGGAGGGGCAGATGGTACTAATACTCACCCCACCATATATTGGGAGCGGATGCGTAGCTAATGAAATGGACGACAAGGAAGACATGTTGCTGATACAGTGGTAATTACCGGCTGCTGCTGCTGCTGCTGCTGCAGTACCTCCACTGCCTCAGTCACGTGCTCGCAGCCCTGAGCATGACTTGGGCGACGCTCTGAGCAACTCTTCTCTCACTACTCCTCGCTGGCTGTCACTGCTCCTGTCGATCTCTCTACCTTTACTACGGTTGTCTGTTGCCTATATTTCTTTGCACAGGTTTTTCACAGCATCACCATTCACTGTTTACCTGTGTCAGGTAACGGGGCATTACATGAATGCCCTCTGTAAAATATTAATTGTGTCAAGTCACAAGGTGAAATCTCATATGCTCATTATTACCGGCGAAAATCCCCTAACTGTTTCTGCTCAAATAATAGCTGTAGTGTTATTTCATCTATTATGATTGATGTCATTATACAAGCGAAACTAACAGTAAATTGATCTGTGCGGTACTCCATTATCCATCATTTCTTCATATCCTTTGAATAATCAGCAATAATCAAACAAACACAAAATAACCCAAAAACCAAATGTGTTATTTAGATTTTAAATGTGATTGCTAAATCCTACTTTGTGCACCAGTCCTTGACATCACCTTATCCCCAACGTATCCCGACCCTAACTAGTAAGACAAGCGCAGAAATCTCTCATTTTGAAGTAATGACATTGCCTTTGTCATTTTTGCCTTTTTCACGTAGGCACAAATGTAAGTATTCATGTATCCCATAACCCGTGATGAAGCTAGCTGAGAAATAGTTGTTTGGGGGCTTTTAGGATGAAATAATGCCACATCCACTGCTGAGTAAAATTAAATTTACTCATCAATTGTCATGCTACTGCATGCTTCCGGAGCCCTTACTTTTAGTGCCCTGTTTGTGACACAAGTCAACAAAATTCATAAAGCATGTTTGAATCCAGTGAGGCAATGCATGACTAAAAACTTGATCTGATGCTCATGTTTACTTTAGTACCAGTGTTCATAAGTCCTTTGCTTAATTTACTGCCGCCCCCTAAAGCAAGAATTCTCATTACAGTGAAACATGTCGTCCATTCAGGGGCCCTCGTCATAAAACCAAAGATTCTTACGCAAGCCCTTGTGCATCTCATACACAGTGGCCGTTTCATTCAATTCCAGCTATAAATGTATGTGTATGTCGAGCTGAAATGGAAATCTTATATCTGCAGGCGACAACGTGGTTTTCAGCGGCAGTTTGGAATCCATTCATGTTACTCACACAGCGGAGCCTCTTAGTAATTCTGCTTGGTGTTTTCTTCTGCTAATGTAAGTGGGCTTTAGGAGACTCGGTGTTCAACAACTGCAGACCCCCGTCAAATGCTGTTACTATTCTACATGTGCCCGCTCCATTAGAAGTGTGGTGCACACACATCCCACTCATCCTAGTGCGATTAGCATATGCTAATATGGCTGTAGGTGAAATACGCTGGAGTAATTACAGTGTGACGAGACAGAAGGCTTTTGAAATTGCAATCCATTGATTATGTTAAACAGCAGAGATCTAATGGAGGGGAATAGATGCTTGTAGGCAGCAGAATGTAGTTGTAAAAAACACAGATGTTTCAGGGGTCCTGTACCGCAACGATTACACTGTGGGATGAAAACGATCATGTGCTTGGACAACATTAAGCCATAGCGCTCGTATGATCGTCAGTGGGTCAGTCCCGTTTACTGTTCCAAACCCAACAGACGGCTCATTATGCGAAGAAAGATGGTTTAACAACAAACAATTATGCACAGAACCAAGCACTGCGAGTGGAATTGCAACACCTGCAGAGACCCTTAAAGCTAATTTGGGAGAAATCCTTTGAGTGAGACATTAACTCAGCACAAATGATATGGAAAACTCAATTAACATTTAACCAAGTGATGAAATAAAACAATACAAACAAGTGCGCCTCTGGGCACAGTGAAAATAAGCCCTCATTAGCCAGATGGAAATTATTAAAATAAGATAATAAGAGGCCCTCCCCCAGTGCAAGGCTGTGCGGGGTGGAAAAGTTAAAGATGTTGCCTTTATTTACCAGCAATGAATATCAACAAAGAATATTCATAAGGAGGAGGAAAATACTGTTTATCTTATTAGTAAATGCAACCAATTTGAGAAGGTACACAAACAGAAGCAGGTTGCCATATTTTATTACTGACTAGCTAGATTTCTTCTATTTTATTAATTGTATTATATCTTAATTTGAAAAAGAAGATTTGTTCCACTCTGCTAAACAATGCCTATGTCCTCTCATTGGGCTGCTGTGTAGTAGATAGCAATATCGATTTCAGCGTCAGCGGTCTTTGACCTACCAAACAGCTCGTCTTATCTCGTGCCTGCATCATAATAGAATTAAAACATTGGAAGCAGAGGTTGGGATCGCCGGGGGAAATGTGATGGTTCCAACCTCTTCCCCCCTGTCACGTGTAAAGTCGTATATCAATGTGAGGACTGCTTACTCGGCTGTTGTCATTCTTGAACTACACTGCAGTTGCCTCGCATGTGCCTGACACCTTCCTGACCCCAACTGATGAATAAAGAATTGGTTTGTGATTGTCCCTTTATCATTAAAATCTCCTTATTCCACCTACTGTGCCTCTGAATCTGCTGAATTTGACTTTCAATCTGTTCCCGTCGCTGGTATTTCCCTTCCGCACACCCTGACAGTCTGTGTTGATGTATGTTTATGCTGCAGTTTATGACTTTGTCCGGATTCTTTGTAAAACACGTTAAAGGAAACAATAAATCTGCTGTCTACATATTCTCCTGCGCCGGTGATGTGCGCGCAATATCCTGGTCGCAGAGCTGGAATGTACTGCCATAAAGTGAAGGCATGTGTTGCTATTAGGAGCCACATGCAAGGCTGTACAATACACAAATATGATTTATGGAACACCGCCATCGCCCCTCCGATACCCATCTATATCCGCTGCTATAATTACACTCAACAGCATTTTTCTTGTTCTTGCTGCACGGATTGATGTGCATAATTTATTTACTTCCCGACAGATTTTAAATAGGAAGCATCAAACCACGGAGTAACCTTGGCGCCTCATCCATGTCCAGTCGGATCGCTGTCACTTTGAAGAAAACCAAAGTGTAAAAATGCAGATTTGTTTCATTTCCACGCACCCCTTGCAAGGCCTGCCAGAGTTAGAAGGCAATGACTCGCTCGGTTGTTTTTATTAGCACAAATATGAAAATGCAATGAACGGCCATCAAGCTCATTGACACTACTCTGGTTACAAACTGAACTGCACGTTTAGGGAGACAGGTGGCCCTCAAAAACAGGCTGAAGTGGTACTCAAAGCCCCCGATGTGTGACGCATGCAGGGAAATCCCGGCCTTTAGCTGAAGCAACACCCTGAGCGAGCTGGTAGGGATTCAGTGCTGTACCCAAGAACCTCTCAACAGTGTGTTGTTGCGGGGATTGATTGTATACAACTGTATAATTCAGTCTCTTTAGTAACCAGGCCACCCTTTAGCCCATGTTACAATGTGACTTACTTGTCATTTGTCCTCACTCCACACTCTGCATACACTCTGTGAGCCAGGGCCGTCGATAAGTTTCCCACTGTTCAGTATTCCATCAACATTATCTTCTAGTTAATGTACGAACCTCTGCTTTTTGTTGCCGGAGGGACAGGACTAGCACCGGACCACCAGACAGAGAGTATAAAATTAATATTTCATAGTGCTCCAACGCCCGTCAGACAAATTTATGTGGACATCCCGTCAATAAATGTTGAAAGATTGATGGAATATGATGTCCCTGGGTGGAGCACGAAGCAGCTGGTGGGATTGTTGATTCAAGGGCTATTTTTGGAAGATTCCCGGTTCTTTGCTCTAATCTAGGGGGGCAGCCAACTGATGCATTGTTGCATGCATTAGTGCGGTCCGGGAAAATGGAAAGCAGGACATGTCACAGGAATGTGTCATCTCTATTACATTGTGTGTGTAAAACCCCTGCTCACCTGTTAACACCATAATTAAACATCGATGTGGAAAGAAACATGTGACTGACTGGAAATAGTCTGCAAATGAGGCTTCTTTTTTCTTTCTTTTTTTCCCTATGGTAAAGTTAATGGTAAATTCTGTTGCTTAAACTTCAGTTCTTTGTAATTCAAACTTATAGCTTTACTAGTTAGAAGTGAGTTTGTTTTTGCACACATGTTCACAAAGCAGATACTTCAACATAACTAAATGGTAAGCAGGCTGCACCATACAAACTAGTTCTTACGTAGAGATGAGGTGCTTTCAAATATTTGCTCCTTGGCCTATCCTGCCTACTTTACGGTTGCTCAACCAGTGTGGTAAAAAGTACCCAGAAGTCATACTTGAGTAAAAGTAAAGATGCCATGTTAAAAAGTTACTGTGATAATAGTAAATGTCACCCATATGAATGGTACTTGAGCAAAAGTCTTAAAGTATCTGATATTGAATATACATGTGGTACGTAAAAAGTACAATATTTGCCTCCAGAATGTAGTGGAGTTGAAGTATAAAGAAGCTGAAAATGGAACTACCCAAGTTAAGTTCAAGTAATTAAAATTTCTACAGTACATTACTGAACAAGCATTAACTTCATTACTTGCTGTAATCTAAGACCCACCTGGTTACATACAGCTCATCTCAGCATACATATAGCACAGCAAATTGCTATTGTTAGAGAGAAATACTGTATGCAATATGCATGTGCCTTTAACTCAACAATCCAAAAGCCATCAGGATGTGTGCATGTTGCATTTATACATAGCTTTGACATTCCTTAAATATTAATTTTGCAACCGCATCTAGTAAATCACTATGTCGTAGTTACAAATGATTACAGTCTTTCATGCATAAACTTTGCGCTGACAAACATACACACCAAAATGTATGGTTATAGGAAAAGCTGTTGCCACCCAGTTCTGAAGTTCCAACACCCAGAGACGATGTTTTCAAAGATTAATGAGCAGAAATTATCGTGTGCTCTCTCTGCCTCTTTGACATTTGTCTTCCACCTGTGGGTCTCGGGCCGTGTGCCTGGAGGGTTGCCTCGAGGGCCACGGCCGTCCATGAAATCTGAATACAAACTTAAATGGCCGATAAAGAAAAGAAGGAAAGATCTTAAAGCTTTGTCTATCATCTTTTGGACCCACACAGTGACTCAAGGCATGATCCTGAATAAACTGCATTTTATATTAATGATAGGGAAATGTCTTTGAACTTAAGGAAATCAGTCTTCTACAACATAAGCCCTTCTGGTTTGGAATACATACTGTACATCTCGTAAAACTACTGAAATCAGTGTTTCACTTTCATATTTTCATTTCTGTCCTGAGAAACCCCATATGAAACTGTTGTGGCGGATACATTATTATTCTATTATACTAAATTATTATCTAACTGGATATAACAATTGACAGTGAAATAGCGATTCATGTATTCCGCGCAACATCTGTCTCTCGACTCGTTTTGTGGTCGTTTCAGAGCTCGTCTACAGCTCTCTGACATCATGAATAAATTAGTCGAATGTCAAGGCAAATGCTGAACATTGGTACGGAGGAACCCACAAGCCAAGGATAGAGGGACCGCACAATATTAGTTGTGACAATGACAGATCCAAACCCCTGGAACGCCTTTCGATGGATTTGACATTGTCCCATCTTTCCGGATCTGTCAAACTCCTCTTGAACTTTTCTTTCCATTATTTTGCGGTAAGGAAACACAGTACAGCCTAGAGCGGCTCCTGCACGGGTTTGAAGTAATGTGCTTTACCCTGACAGTGAAGATAAAGGGCCGGGGCTCGGGGTGAGGTGGAAAAAACAACAACTCTGAGGTCTCAAGAGAGCTTACTGTGAATTTGAAGGTTAGCTCTGCAGTTTTATGCCAATATAAGACCGACATTTGATTCAAGTGGTGGAAGCCACTGCAGGCAATTCATTTACAATGTGAGCATTACGGCGAAAAGATTTTGACCTTCTTATGCTCTCCGCAAACACCCGGTCAGCCTCTCCGTGAAATGACAAGGCTAAATGCAATTTTATTTCATTTGCATCATTGATTTCTTGGAAGTTGGCAGTTCTAGCCCAAGAGTCGAGTATTTTAACAACCTTATAACTTTGTGCCCGTCACGCATTTGTCAAACTGCAGTAAACATGCAAGTATGATGACACCACCACTTCAGGGGAATTGTGAAATTTCCGCTTCTCAAGTGGCAGTTGATCAAGAGGGACTTCTACTGGAAGCAGCTGTGTTATCTTGTCTTCATTTCCTTATAAAATCCATTCCAGTTCCCATGTAATTTCCTCAATACACTGACATTACAGATGTTGGCCTGACCGACCGCCGGGTTCTTCATCCAGCCAGCGTAATTACATCATTGACGCCAGCCCGAACTCAAGTGCAAATTAGAGAAAGAGTTCTAATCTGGAGCTTTTGCATGTAAAGTAAATATTTGCACAACAAGGAGCTGGCGTAGCATCCTCTGATCAGCTGATTAACATAGTGATGAGAATCTTCAAAGGGAAAACTTTCGTCTTCGGGGGGTTGCGCTCAGAGTTATAGGTTATGAGCAGCAATATTGACTGTCTCTGAGGGCATGTTCCGCTCAGCCGCAGGAATATGGGACACTCCACTGTTGATTATAATGAAGTGGGGGGAAAAGCGAAAAAGCTTACTTTTTTGAAGAGGAAAAAAAAAAAAAAGGAGAAGCAGTCTCTTTTTGACAGAGCTCATTATCTTCTCTGAAGGTGTTGGAGGCTTTAAAAAGCAGCGGCAGCAGCAGCAGAGAGCACTGGAGAGGAGAGGAGTTGGAGATGGAACATCCCGAGAGGCTTGAGACTGGTGACGTGATGAGCTTTATACTGTTGGGATCCATTTCTTAATCATTCCTCTAGGACAGTCATTTCCCCTCCATTCCCTGGCTATAAAACACCCTCCATATGGCACCTTTGGCAAAGGGCGTCATTCTGCTCCTCAACAGGCAGGCGTCAGGGGTGAGCCCGGCGATCTGAAAATGTGCTGACACCACACTTTTTGGAACAGTTAGCTCTGCAGAGTTAATGGGATGAGTGGGGTTAGGGGGATTAGTGTATAGGAAAGAATTGTACCTTATTCTTTTTATAGCAACAGATGCTCCTTCTCATGCTCTCAATCATATCGTGTAAG